>BMAV01024504.1:0-11035 GCA_019973955.1 Trichonephila inaurata madagascariensis | reverse complement strand
TAAAAGGGAAACGCACCGCAAAATTTCAAGTCTGCAGGCTCTATAATATTTCAAAAATGAGAATATTTATCTATAACGCCCTTAAGCCCTCGAACCCCCTTGGGGTTGTTTTTCGTTATACCCTTTGGGTTTCTACCCATAAAACGGCCTACAAAATTCCGTGTAAAAACAGTTTAAAACAGGTATATTTATTTATAACGCCCTTTAAGGTATCCGACTACGTTCGGAACCGTGATTTTGCAAAAGCGTATAAATGGATACTATTTATGATTTTTAAATGTCATAGATTAGAAACTGTATATAAAATTGTTTTAAGAATAGCATTACAATAAAAAATTATTTAAGTACAATATTTTGACAAAAAATGAACATAGAATGACCCATTTTCAAAATATTCTCCTAATGTGAAAAATGCTTCGATTATAATAATATTTTGCCTGTATATTGCTCAGTCCTCTGTACAGAGGCTCAAGTAGAATTTTTGAAATATATAACTTAGAAGTGGGCTTATCCATGTTTTACGACAACAGAGGGGAGAAATTTTAAGAAAAAAACGCCAATAATTATTTCAATTGCTTGTAACGCTGAAAATAATGTGAATTTTTCAAAAATCATAGTTGAGCCTCTGTACAGAGGTCTGAGCTATATCAGGCAAAATATTATTGTAATAAACGTTTTACAAAAGGAGAAAATTTTAAAAAAAGGTTATTCTAAGTTAATTTTTTCCGAAATATATATTTAAATAATTTGTTTTTGCCAAAATGTTCTTAAAACAATTTTATACATGTATTCTAATATAAGTGGCACTAAATATCATGAAAATTATCCATTTATGCGCCTTTTTAAAATCATGGTTCCGAACGTAGTCGAATACCTTAAGCTCTCGCGACGCTTTTTAGGGTCAATTTTTGCCAAACCTCTTTTCTAGCATTAATCTACTCCATGAAAGGAGCACTCTTGCTAAATTTCAAGTCTGTAGATTTAATAGTTTAAAAATGGGAATACGTATGTATAGCGTTCCTTAAGACCTCGCAACGTCCCTTGAAGCAATGTTGCCAGATCGTGTGATTTTTCACGAATTTTGCTACTTTTTAAAACTTTCCACTACTTTTTTTATCCTATTGCTACTTCGCGAATTTTATGCTACCTCACTTTAAGATTCCGCTACTTTTTGTTACTTTCAACCATATGTAAAAGTATTGGAACAAATTTCGAAAAAAAAACAAAAAACAATGTGACTTTAGTCTCCAATGAGAACATGGAGTTGCAGTTTGTTTCACCACTGCAAAATAACACGAAACGCTGTAATTTCTCCCTCCCCTCGCCTACGCCATGAATCGGAGCCTATCTAAGCGGGACTCCCCTCTCCCACCCTTCTTTTCCACTGCAAGTGTTAGAAAAAAAGAAATGGTGGGATTCGTTCTAATCCTGATAGTAGCATGAAAATGAAACATGTAATATTCTTAAAAAATAGGCTTGGAGAGAATTTCTACATAAACATTAAACTGGAAAAGTAATTGTGAAAGGACAAATTCTTAGAGAACTAATTAAATTGTATAATTATCATCAATGGTACTGCATTGAATTAAAGAATAAAAATCTATTTTTGTAATTAACTTACGTTGCAACACCGGACTTATAAAAATTGTATACAATGACAAAAGTAAGCACTTGTCATCTAGTGAGGTTGTGTAATAAAAATCTTATTAAGTTCCTTTTGAAAGGTTTTCACCCAGATTCAGTGGCGTAACGTACAACCTCGCATTCTGGGGCTCAGGGATTCTAGAGGGCTCAAAGCACGACTGACGCCAAGTACGTATTAGGGCTTGGGGTCCAAGAGCTGACTTTGCAAGGGGCCCTAATATTCTTCCGTTACGCCACTGCCTAGATTCCTCTCTTCCAATCAACTACTTGTCTTCTATCCCTTTACTTAAATTAATACAAGGATAGAATTAAATATTGTTAAATTACAGCTGCCAATTTTAGCAGAATTTGAGTGGATTAATTTGCTCTTTCAAAATGATCATTGCAAATTACTGAAAGCATTAAAAGATTGCACCTACTCTTTTAAAAAGAAGAATTTACACTAAATGTGTGAGTCTCCAAGGTGACATGAGTTTAACAAGCATTTATTTGCCTATTGAAGTACTTGATGGATGTCTTTTTGAATAAACTGACTAGCAAAAGTAAAATAATTTCTGCAGAATTTTAAAAAGAAATCTATCAAAGATGTCATAATTTTCTCAAGATTTTTCCTGTGAGCAACTTTTAAACCAAATCTCTTCAAATTATGGAACTTTAAAAAATGATAAAAAGTTTTTCCCCTAATATTTTTTTAAATTCAAATCGTCCTTTTTTTAAAAAATTTTCTATCTGCCTTTAGAATTAGCAGACCAATCTAAATTATATGTTCTGGAGAATCAATGGAGACAAATTTTTAAAATACAGTTGAAAGATGTTTTTCTGTCTGAATCTGAGCTTTTAAATTATGGAGAATTATTTTGGTGTCACATTTTTAATATAAAAGACGCAGTTAGAAATCCATTTTTAAGAGATTTAGCTATAATTGCTTTAAAGCTTTATAGCCTACCTATAAGAAAGGGCATTTTCCACAGAGTGAAGCCAAAAAAGGCAAAATTTAGGAATCGAATGTGACTCGGAACTGTTTGAGTCAATTCTCAGAATCAAAATGATTTTGGAAGAATTAGGGACTTCGTTGATTTCATTCCATTGCCACAAATGCTTCCATACAATTCAGAAATTTATAAAAAAAACACAGCAGATCACGATACTTAGCAGGAAGAATTTGAATATATTTTAAATGAATTAAATAATTAAAGCATTTTAACCTTTTTTTTTAAAAAAATTATTTTACAAAATTAAAAAAAAAATTATATTTATGAATTGCAAGGGAAAATCGAGATTCGCTAATTTTTGCTACTTTTTTTCCCTCTTCGTGCTACTTTGCTGCATAAGTTTCTGGCAACTCTGCCTTGGGGGTCGATTAAGGTAAAAACTTTATTTATCCCTAGAGGGAGCCTGTAACCCCTACAGGGCGCGTCCCCAGGTGGCGGATCGAGGAATGCCTCTATTGGTTTTCCAATAGGTGGTAGAAGGGAAATAAAATACCTTCCGTGGACCAACAGGCATGAGGTTTAGCCGTCCTTCCGCCTGAGTGGTTCCTCACATAAGGGAAGCTCCCATATTACCCTTCGCCTGGTACGCAGCAAGAGTCCTGGCCTATCTATACAGTAGGAGTTCCGGGGCTTATCAGACGGACTTGGCCCCTTTTAGAAGCGGTCACCTGCATAATATGATTTTTGTGCAGGGGGTAAAGTCTTTTTTACCTGTCCCTGCTCTCTCCCGCTTCTCCTGCTCAGCTTCGGGCCCGCTGGGGCATTTCCCTGCGACAGTTTTTATGAACAGCAAGACCTGGTGTGTGCCCTATTACGCGGAATGGTCAAATGGACTTGGTAGGCTTTTCCTGCATCAAGGGTTTGGGAAACAACAACAACACTTTCTTTATGGATGGGGGATAGAAGACTACCACACCACATAACTCGGCACTCGTTTTCACGTTTTAACGGCACACACATTGTACGCTTTCCTTAATAAAATATATTGATTACGAGCTTTGGTAAAAAAAAATGCACATTTATTATATATTGTTGGAATGTTTACAATTTTTATCTTTTTCTAATGTCTTTTTCTGTTACCTGTAAAATTATAAATATTTTTATACGTTTAATCCCATTTTTCTTCGAAATAATTCATTCTGAAGTAAAAGAATGGAATATTCAAGGAACAGGAATTTTATTAACTTCAAAATATTGAGGTAGAAATTTCCCGTTCAACAATTCTATCTCTTTACTACATGTATGTATTTTTGAGTACTTCCCTTAGCGAGAATTATGCTTACATAAATATAGACTTTCAGTTATGCTTTGAGTAATCCATCAACTTAATGGAATCTTTTAAATGAAAAGTTAAGGCTTTATACAACGGTAAATATATTTCTTGGTTACATGATGGACGAGTTTTATACGAAAAGTTATTTTATCTCTCTTTAGATATTTTATCTTCCAAGTTATTAGATTACATAGCCTTTAGCAAAATTTGATAAATCTTATATATATATTAAGTTAAATTTCAATATATATATATAAAGTGTTTTTTCTTTTCTTCACATTTTCTATCTTTTCGTTTTCTGGCTAAGAGAGAGGTGCGAGTTTAAAAACAATTTAAAAACAAGTAATATAAATTTTTTTGTAAGTCAATTCCTACTTAGATCAACAAAGGAAAAATTTATTTTAGCTACTTATTATTAAATAGTTACAATTAATATATAAATATGTATATACAAATAACAGAATAACAACATTAAGCTGTAACTAATTTTTATTAATTATCATTAAAGTGTGGTATTGTCATTCAAAACAATCGTTTATATAAAATTTCAGTTCAACTGAATGCTTTAACACGTGAGAAAAAAAACAACTTTTCAAGTTTTGACACGTCGCCAAAATGGTCTTTAAGTCGCCTACGTGTCTGTATTTGTAATTCTTGAAATAATTAATTTTAATCAATTAATTTTTATTAATCATAGTTAAATTATTGTATTGTCATCCAAAATAATCATGTATATAAAATTTCAACTCAATTTTCTTATATTAAGTGGTCTGTGGATCACCAAGACATTGTAATTTGTAAGCGAATGCATTTAGTAATCGGCTATTGAAAGAAATGACCTTTGTAGAGCAGATAATGAGCATCAAATTTTGTAGAATGCTACGGAGACTGACGAAATGTTGATGCATATGTACAGCAGTGTTACAGTATCGCAAATACAAGCTTCTGAGTGGCATCGAAGTTTCAGGGAGGGAGGAAATTTTGAGCGCAAAACCGCCTTTCTTCTGACCAACCGAACACTGAAAAGGTTTCTGCGGCGTTACGTAAAACAGGTTTCAAACAACGACGGGATGAAAACGAAAACAAAGGTTTTGCCACATCCTCCTTACTCTCCTGGTTTAGCGCCTCCTGCTACTTTAGAATATTTCCAGAACTGGCACGTTGCTTTCAGGATGGTCGATTCCAATCTGCAGATAAAATTAAAAGTGTATCACAGGATGAATTAAAGGACATGGCTAAAAATGCATAAAAGGTTTCGATGACCTTTACAAGAACTAGAATAAGTGTGTTGTTGCTCAAGGGTTTTATTTTAAAGGAGAATGTGTTTATAACCAATTTAATTGGTAATTTTTTTAAAGTTGTATACTCAGTCTGGAAACTTTTGAATCCTACCTCGTATATAAAAAGCACCCAAAAAATAACCAGTAATTTATCTATTTTTTTACAATCCCAGACACAATAAAGAAACCATTGCTTATATGAAAACGTTTAAAATTATATTTACAGAGATAATAGCTTTAGTTATATAAAAATTTTTAACAAACACCCATTCGTCTAAACATTTTAGCTCTAAAATTTATGGGAACCTGAGTTCACCACGAATTTGAGATGAGCATAGGAAGGTAGAGATATATAGTAAAATTAACAACTTTTACTTACGATAATTCAAAATATGATATGGTTACAATTAGCAAATGATAGCGAATTATAACCCTAATTAATAATAATTAGTAATACTTATCTCATAAATAGGTGAGGTCAGTCAGACGTATGTTTGCAGACCTGCTAATAATTATAATAAGACTACAGGTCACGAGCAAGATACTGTGCTAAGTAGCTTACACAGATATAATTTAAACTATCCTATGATTCAGCAACAACCTTTCCGAATTTGTTTCACTTTACTTTAAATAATATATATGAATAATATGAATTTGTCATGGTTCCTCCATGGTTCGGAACCGTGATTTTGCAAAAGCGTATAAATGAATATTTATGATATTTAGTGTCACTTAGATTGGAAAATGAATATAAAATTGTTTTTAGAATAGTATTACAGTAAAAAATTATTTAAGTACGATATTTTGACAAAAATGAACATAGAATGCCCATTTTCAAAATATTTCCTTTTGAAAATCCCTTTATTATAATAAAATTTTGCCTGTATATAGCTTAGACCTCCGTACAGAGGCTCAACTAGAATTTTTGAAATATATAACTTAGAAGTGGGTTTATCCATGTTTTACGACAACAGAGGAGAGAAATTTCAAGAAAAAAAAAGCCGATAATTATTTTAAATAGTTGTAACTTTGAAAATAATGTGAATTTTTCAAAAATCACCTCTGTGCAGATGTTTGAGCTATACACAGGCAAAATATTATTATAATAGAAGCATTTTTCACAAAAGGAGAACATTTTAAAAAAAGATTATTCTAAGTTAATTTTTTGTCGAAATATAGTATTTAAATATTTTTTTTGTGAAAAAATATCCTTAAAACAATTTTATACATGTATTCTAATCTAAGTGACACTAAATATCAGGAAAATTATTCATTTATGCTCCTTTTTAAAATCACGGTTCCGAACGTATTCGGATACCTTAACAGAAAGAGGTTCTCAAAACTAAAAAAAAAAACTGATGGAAAAAGTTTAACCTTTGAGGATAGTTAAAAGTCTCTAAGAGAACCCACTACAAGCTTTCTGAATAAAAATTAATTATGAAATAATTGAGTAATTATTCCTTCTTTCAACCATTTGCAGATAAGAATTATACTTCATTATCCAGGCTGGTTTATAAGTTCCAGCTATTTAAGGTTTTCTAAATGAAATAATAACATCCAATAATTCTTTGTTATTGTAATCTGCGTCTTGGATAGAACGAAGAATTGTCTTTTAAATTTCACACCATGAGTGATCACCTGAAACATAAAGGTTAAGATTATCAGGTTACTAAAGTAGTGCCTTCCGGATATATTAATACTTAATGAGTGAATATATGCATCTTAAGTACTCTAGAGATTTACGAAAAGGTCTGAGGCAAATAATGAAGTGGTTCGCCGAAAATAATCACATCTAAAAAAAGTGCGTTGGGGAAGGGAGAAGATAAAAAATATACATAGGAAAATCGATTAAGTCTAAAGAGTAATATAAAAACATAGACCCTTTTTCCCTGTTTTTAGTACAAAAAATGAAGCAATATGAAATAGATTTTATATTTCTAATAATGTTTTTTTTATTTAAAATGATACAAAATCAAATCTTAGAGCAATTACATAAAATATTTTGTATTTTTCCTTCCTCTCTTGGATTTTGTGATTCACTATGTACCCGCATAAAATGATATTTTACTGCTTAAAATTGTGAAATATTGCAGTATTTATAGTATTTTTCCAATTTATATCCGTAACTATTTAAAATATAAGTATTAAAAATTTAAGAACACACCAAAGTGTGGTTGCATTAATAGGCACATCTGAATAGTTGGAACATGTGATCTGAAAATAATTCATATCCTGAGAAAAATATGGTTCATGAACAATCCTAAGGCATAAGAAACTACGAGGGCTGTAAGTTAAGTAATAGAAATATAGGTATAAATCTATTTTTAATGAACTTACAAGAATTATTGCATTGCATTCCTCCTATGTCAATGCTTCTCAAAGTTTCAATATTCGCGACCCAATATTCAATCATCAATCATCTCCTCATACAATAACAATGTATTGAATTCAATAATACAATACTTTGACGTTAAAGCTACAATATGACTTTAACCTCTTAAGTGCCACTGGCGTATATCAACTTCTCTCTCAGCGAAGCCTTAACTTCCCCGGACGTATATATACGTCTTTCCAAAGTACAATCTTTTCTGTGCGCTGCTATTCATAAAATTATTCCGAAGGCTTTAGGATGCAAAAAAGGACCTTGACAGTGTTTGTGAAATATTTACTTATTTCAGATTATTTGCTTCTTTATTCGTAGGAATCACCCTACCATTCGTAAGCCACAATCAGCATAACCTGAACCCGACTGGGTTCCTGTTGAAATTTCTGTGAACGGGAAGAACGCCATTCATTTGATTGACGCTTTAATTCAGGCTCATAGGCTTGTACTACGTATCCTCAATGGCGACAATACGATGCATAGGTGTGTCTTCTTCATTGCGGCATCTCTCCAGGTGGTGTAAATTCTGTACTTCGGTGAGTTTATGTGGAACCCAGCGGGCAGCAATTTTAATCATGTTGAGACATTTCCTCATTGTATGCCACACCGTTTGATGACTGTGACCAACATCCAAGGATAATTCCCGGACAGTTAATCGACGTTCAGTATGTCAATCTGATCTTGAAGAATGGAGAGGTGCGTTGCAAATTTGCTGTCTCATTCTGACCTGAACGAAACACTTTAACTACCTTGCAACAGTCCTATACGGTAATGTATTTTCTCCACAGGCTTCCCGTAGCCCTCGATAACATTCTGCTGCATTTTTGTCACGTACAATCTAGATTTTAAGCGACGGCTCACCTTTGAAAACATGCTTTAAAGCCGGGGGGGGCTTTAAACCCCGATTGGATCGACCGGGGACCACCAAAATTTTTTGAGTGCCCGCCTTCATAAGACCAAAAACGTTCCATCATAAAGGTTTGAAAAATATTTATTCAATTTTAAGCCACCACCGATTCTAAAAAAACCCAAATTTCCCAAAAGATTTTGCAAAAATTAAAAAATTTTCTAAAAATGGTTTACCGATATCCTTTTGGAAAATTAATATAAATTTAAAAGGAAAACAATAAGTAGGGATAATTAGTTTTTTTATCAGTTTTATAAAAATGCAGCAATTACTATAAAAAACCATCCAAAAAATTTTTTCCTTCGAATCAAACAGCACCCGATTTTCAGCGCTTAAAATTTGGGAAAAAAAGTGCTGTTTAGGTTCGAGTAAATACGGTATTTTAAAAAATACGGCAAAAAAAAAGAAAATCGTATCATAAGGGAAAATGCTCCTCGCTATTTGGTGGTTATTTACGAAGAAAATCGAAATGGTTTTGGTTCCAGTAAAAGTTCACAAAAGAAAAATTTGGAAAATTGATGTTCGTTTTGGGATCCCATGTATTGAAAACATTCCTTTAGCTCAACACGTACACCCCGGGGAACCGCAACCCCTTTAAAAAAATTAGAAGGCCTGTACCCTGAAAAATCTACCCACCCATGTTTATAGGATAGAAACGAAAAATATTTATTTTAAAAGCTAAAAAACAACGACTCTTCTAACTAGATAGACAACTTTTTGCACTCTATCAACAACAGAGCCACCTCACTACTCTAATATCTTATTTGCACATGTCTGCTCTTCCACGAGTTTCCAGATTAAGCAGCCACTATTTGGTTTACAGCCCTCATATTTTTAAAATATTTAATATCTGATTAATTTTTGACAAAACTTCATAGGATGCATCATCTGCAATAAGGGGTATAATTTGAGGATTGAAAAGGAGTAGTGTAAGAATTCACACACTTTATAGAATTATTATGCAAATATTTAGTAAAATTAAAAGGAAATATTTCCAAAATAGTTAAGGTTGATACAAGGGAAATTAAGAAAAATAAATATAATGATGTTTTTAAAATTTTTTTTTTAAGATTTATTAAAAAAAAAATATCCCCAAGAATCCCCCCCGTATATTTCAAATTTCACATTTAAAAATCAAATCTTATGCCAAACCTAAATGGATTTTTAAAAGGTTTTTTTGGGGAATGGGGGAAAAATAATTTTTTTAATTTTTCATAAGTATTTTCTTTAAAAAAATTATAAAAAACTTTTTAGAAAAAGATATAAAATTTGTGAAAAAATACTATTTAATACACCGGCCAAGTAAATGCAACACCAAGAAAGACAAGAGATAGCACAACAAAATTTTTTTGTAGATAACATGTTGACCAGTATCAAATGATTAAATTTATGACTTCTGTAAGTGCGGTTCCTCCAGAATCAGTAGCCGCCATTGTTGAAATCCCGCGCCACACGCCCGGAATTGATTCAAAAAACTTGGAGGGTTCTTGGGGACAGCAGACCAACCCAGCCCACACGTTGCCAAAGTTGATCTGGGGGACACCCTGGGGTCAATCTGGGTCAATCGTTGAGCAACCATGGATCTGCCATGCTTTATCGGCGAAAGATCTGGAGAGCAAGCCGGCCAGGATGCAATCCAATCTGGTGATTGACGAAGAACCTTGGACAATGCGTGCCATGTGTGGTTGCGCATTATGCTTGAAATGTGGCGGGGGAAAGCCCTGAAGGTAAAGAAGGACAACTGGCTCCAACACCCCGGAGATGTAGCGCTGGCTGTTAAAGATCGGCAATGCGTACCAGGAGTGGAGTGTGATATCCTATACCTCCCCATACCATAATACCCGGTGCAGAACAGTGTGGCGGTGCATAACGCAGCTGTTCAGTATCCTCTTTTTCGCGGTGTCTCCAGACCAATGACCATCGTGGGGTTGCAGAGATTTGTGACCGTCAGTAAAGACAACTTCATTCCATTCTGCCACCCACATCCTTCTTTCATCGCACCATTGGTGGCGGAGACGTCGTGGTTCTGCGTCAAGGTAGACCAAGCAATGGACGTCGGGACAGATCACTCTTGCTGTAAACGGTGTGAATGTTACGCCCAGACACTGAATGATGCGTTACACACTCAATGGGAAAGTATGGTCCGTGATGTGACTGAGCAATCGGTCACTGCCATGCGCACAATTGGCCTGTCCTCACTTGAAAAGGTGCACTGAGATGGATGCGAGCGATCACGTCGGTCCGTCGTACCTTCCGCATCCAACGGTCACATATCCGCATTACAGTTGTTTGGTTTCGTCCAACACGGCTACCGATTTTCCTGAAAGATAATCCACAATCTCGGTAGGCCACTATCCTTCCTCTGTCGAACTCGGATACTTGATCAAAAGCTGATCTCTGTTTCACGAGACATAACTGATCGTTTTTGAAAAACCACAAGAAAACACAATTGCCGAACTTGAATCGTCGAAATCTCCCAAACCTTAAATAACGCTTGAGGGGGGCGGGTGTGTGCGCCTGAAAATTCTAATCATTTGCAATTTCATCGTAATGCAG
>BMAV01024503.1:0-16155 GCA_019973955.1 Trichonephila inaurata madagascariensis | reverse complement strand
AAAATATTTTAAAATTGCCCTAAAAAATTCATAATAAAATTATTTAGTTTTCAACCAGTTTCTTTTTTAAACTATGTTGTCTTTTTTATTTCAAAATTAACTAATACACCCTAAAAACCCCTAGACACTACGCCGTAAAAACCCCGCTATCTGAAGCATCCCACCTTTTAGAAGATTTCGGTTGGATTCACATATATATATATATATATATATATATATATATATATTATCACAGAACGCAACCTACGTGTATTCACGAAAAGTGGAACTAAGTAACTGAGATAAGGTTACAAAAACATATCGGTAATATATATGTTTAATTGTGCTAACATTTACCTTAAAATAAAATAACTATCTCTTAACGCGTTATACTAATAATCTGGTACTACCATCTGGTGAGAAATAAACATGATTCTGAGCTTAAGGAATAGGTAATTTAAACCTTTTTAGTGAGTTACTTTTGAACACTCCAGCCGGAAATGTCACGGGCACGAGAAATAGAGGGAAATTTCACCCCGTGATACTGACGGGAGCGAGAAATAAGGGGTTGATATAGGAAAATAAAAAAATCATTAAATAGGGGTTCGTTAAATCGGGGTTCGTCTATATACTTGACAGCCGTACCTGTTAATCGTTATCATTTATAAGATCCGTTTAAAAAAGCTCCACTCCTAACAAAATGCATGGTCTTATAATTTAGAATTGTGTGTCGATTGGCAAATAGTATTTATTTTTGAAAGTTTAGAGATTCTAAGAATAACGTATGTGTAATTATCAAATGCACCAATTTGGATTTGAAATCGGTATGCATGTGCGTTCTTTCTTTTGTAATTATTCAATTAAATATTTTGCAAAGTTTTAGTTGAATATAACATCTTAACTAGTGACATGTTTATTGTTGTTAATTATAATTTAGGTAGTGTTTGAAAGTTTCTTAGTAGTGTAATTCTGAGATGTATGTATAGCAGTGTTTTTCAAAGTGTGGGGTATCCCCCCCTAGATTGGCGTGATAACCATATGAGGGGGCGTGTGAGCATATTAAAAAGTTAAAACAACTTTAAATACCAGTGACCTCATGAGCTTGTCATGTATATAATTATACAAAAAAATTAACATTTACTGATAATTTGTGCGGTTTACAATTAATGTCTTAAATGGTAATTACAAATTATGCGATTCGTTCCCCAGAGCAACCGTTTATCATGTGGTGTGTGGTGGGGAGGAGTAGAAAAGAAATAAATAAACACATACTCTGAAATAATTAAATCCTTCGGAAATACTGCCTATGATATTTTTTGCATTCCAAAGCCTTCGGAATAATTTTATTGATTAGCATTTTACAGAAAAGATTGTACTTCTTAAGACGTATATATACGTCAGGGACAATTAACGCACTGTCTGAGAGAGACAGTTACTTACGCCGGCCGCATTTAAGATGTTAAAGTCTTATTGTTGGCTTAGCATCAAAGTATATTATTATTTTATTTAATACATTGTTATTGCATGGAGAGGGAAGGGGGGCAAGATGTAAATTATGATTGAATCTTGGGTCGCTAATTTTAAAAGTTTGATAAGCACTGTTGTATAGATTTTTATTTTTTCATGTCGTAAATAATCAACAAAAATCTGACTTTATTTGGCATTAATAACAAAAACACACTCCATTTGGCATTAATAACAAAAAAAGTGTCCCAGCTTTAAACTACATATTTTCACATAAATAAATGTTCTCTTTCTATGATAAATATACTTAAGAGTTTTAGACATTCGAGGTGTCTTTTTATCTAATTTAAATTTTCATTTTTAAGAAAATTTAAATACCCATTTTATTTACACAATTTGTCAAATAAAACACTTGATAATAACTACTTTGCAAGCACAGTATTAATTACACAATAACTTATACCACTCATCACTTTTGCAGTTAATATTGACAACAAAAATGTTTCCTTATATGTTATTATTACAAGTGCTTCACCACTGGAAATACATAAATGTCGTGTTTTCAGAACCAATAGTACTTCTGTAAATAATGTTTTTTTTTTTCTTCTTCTTTTTAACCCGCGGTCACTCGCGTCTATTTTTGCTACCGTCGTTACTCGCGGGGTGTAGAGAACACCCCAAACTTTTAACACGTGTATTTAATTATGAAAATAAAATTAAGTCATTATAATACATATTTATGAAGTACGAGATGTTTTTTTTTTTATTATACAAACAAAATTATTAAATGTATTGCATACAAATGAGACTAATATTAATTTAAACTAAACATACAAAGTTTTCATTTTAAAACACATTATTTTATATTTTTTTCATAAACCAGTAAAACGTATATACCAGTAATAAATATATTTCACAATTAATGAGATAATGATAGTAGAAAGTAGAAAAATAATATTTTAATCCTTTTCCAAACATTCAGAGCAGACTGTATACAAATGCTCAACTTCTCGCGGGAGTTCACAGCCCCAGATAAACTTTTGAAGGTCATTACATTCCAATCGTTCGAGAAAGAGGGATTGCATCAAGCCTGAAGGTTCAATGTCCTAAAATGTGCAGCTACAGAAAAAATCGTGGTTCTGCGCATTCCTTTAGAATCCTGGGAATATTTTTTTGTTGCTGGGGTGTACAGAACACCCCGCACGAGTGATCGTGGGTTAATCATAAACTGTGCAGTATTCGTCATATGGATTTGATATTCTTCGTGGAGATATGTATTCTTATGTCATTTAGAATGTGATTGTTATATGTACAGTGTCTTTTCTCTATTTTATTTCGTAAATTTACCTTAAGATATGTAAGGAAGATTTCAAACTAGGTAGAAGAAATTGCTGAGATGTGTTTTCCATACGAGTTTAATGAGCATTTTTGTTATTAAACTTGATTTACAGCTCGGTGAACAAATCTAGTGTAAAATTATATTTATTTATTTATTTTTTACTTAACAACTGTTTAAATGCATATTTTTTTTGAAAAAAAGGAAGATTTACTTCATTTACATTCCTCCCAAAAATTATCTTTATAAACTAAATCAGTTGTAAATAACAAAAGCCAGTTGAAAAAGACACGAAATTAATTATCACCTTATTTAGAAAAGAAGTAGCAAGAAACAGATCCTTCATCTTTGCAATAGTATTCTTCCATGTTCTGTAGATGCGGCCATTCAAGGCTTTCTCAACGGGTTTCTTCAAAGATCATTATCATTCTACTCCTTCTCTTCTATCTTCTGAGACCTCTAATGATTAATCTTGGGAACCAATTCTTCATTTCTTTGATGGATTATTGAGTTCTTAGCTGGAATGAAGTTTATATCCCTATGGACTATGATAAAAAATAAGCGAAGGGTTTTATTGGTTATAATAAAATTAAATAAAAGGGTAAACTGTCTTAACCGTTTATTTTTAATTAAATCCCAAATTTCCGGAGATATTATATATTAGATCCTTGTGTCATAAATATTTATTGCTCATACTGATATTCGAGTAACAAAGAAAGTAGTTTCAAAAATGAGATTTGTATTTGCTATAAATCTTGGTAAGATTTCTTAAAAATGACTTGTGCAAGAGAAAACAGTTTAATAAAATATTTTAAAGAAAACAAATATAAATAATTCGCAGTAATAAAATAAATAATAATAAATAGTATGCCTGCCTGCCCAGATCATACATTTATGTATTTCATGTTATTTTT
The DNA here is from genome assembly GCA_019973955.1 of Trichonephila inaurata madagascariensis. Classification (NCBI taxonomy): domain Eukaryota; kingdom Metazoa; phylum Arthropoda; class Arachnida; order Araneae; family Nephilidae; genus Trichonephila; species Trichonephila inaurata. The sequence continues at coordinate 12,462 of BMAV01024503.1, read as the reverse complement.
CAAGAGGTTTAGAAAGAATAGATGTTACTTATTCTTCTTTGCACAATATTTTCTTTTCTTGATAGGTAATTCATGCTATAGAACAGTGGTTAACAAACTGTTTAAGCCCATGGACCTTTTGTCAAAACTTGCTCACGGACCTCTTTTTAAAGTCAAAACTTTCCCAAGAACCCCCAAGTGAAAAAGCTACATAAATTACAAATTAAAGGAAAAAACCCTTTACTGAAGAATTGTTTATTGAAATTATACCATTTACTTAAAATAAAATAAAATAAAAATAAAGACTCGGACAAACTTGAGGAGACGTCATGAGTATTTATGCCCGTCTCAATGTTTGTGAGCAGCAACCACAAATCCACGCGAGAACTAGCTTTTAATCCGTTCCTTTTTCCAACTTCTACTATAAGCTCACACTCTCTATATAGTTATTTATCATGGTGGAATTTCTAATCATAAATAAAATACATTTTAAAGCACTCGATTGAGCTGAATTATTATATGCATGATTGTTTTGGATGGCAATACAATAATTTATTTATTATTAATAAAAATCAATTGATTAAAACTAATTATTCAATGAAGTACAAATGCAGCCACGGTGGCGACTTAGCGACCCTTTTGGCGACTTGTGTCAAAACTTGAAAATATTTTTTTTTCCTCACGTTTTAAAGCATTCAGTTGAACTGAAATTTTATAAACACGATTGTTTTGGATGACAACATGATTCTTTAATGATAATTGATAAAATTAATTACCACTTAATATTATGCTTCTGTCATATGTATATACATATTTATATTAATTGTAAATATTTAATAAAAAATATCTAAAGTAAATTATTTCAATATTGATCTAAGTAGGAATTGACTTTAAAAAAATTATGTTACTGGTTGTGTGTGATGAGACATTGAATGCCCGTTTCTCCCAATTGGAAGAAGGGAAAGTAATCAACACAACATCTGTACATTAACTCATAATGTAGGATATAAAATTGTTTTTTCTCTTTCTTATAAACAAAATTTATGGTATCCTTGTTCAAACGTTGGTTTTAGTCTTCCATTTGTGAACATTTCACTAAGATACTCCTGTATCAGTATGGCTGAATTTGTGTTTGGAATCTGAGTTAGTCAAAAGGGAAAAGGGGAACATAATAAGTGGGAAATATAAAAGTGAATTACTGTATTTATTTAAATTTCCATAAATATAAAAATGGACCAATTTTTAAAAATTTTATATAAAACCTTTCGCGGACTCTCTGACATATTTCGGGGACCCCCAAAGAAATTTCAATTTTCCACGAACCACCAGTTTTGGGGATACCTGAGGGTCTGTAGGGATCATTTGGGGAACCACTGCTTTTGAATAAGAGGAAAATATTTAAAATCCTAGCATAAATATATAACATAAAATATTTAAAAAACTGTGAGATAAAAATCAACATGCAAATTTGCATGTTCTCAGTAAATATAAATAAAAATAATATATCTCTCTGTATCATTTTAATTCCTAATGATATTTAAAAAAAAAAAATCAACATTCATTAATATTATTATTCTTAATTCATCTGCATTGCGGTATTCGTCTTAAGAATTTGTCATCAAGTCATCTTCTGATATCCAACAGCTTTCTAACTGGTTCAAGTAATCTTCAATGTCATTCTCTATTGAATTATTCTACAAAAATAACATAAACTGAACATAAAAAAAATTCGGTAAATAATGGGTATTGGTAAATATTTCGGTATAGTAAAAAAAAAAAATCGGCATATATTTTAAGTGAAACAACTGCACATAGTACAGTAAATTTCTGTCGCATGCTTTAGATCCAATTATTTGCAGCATTTGATATATGTTGCACAGAAAATAACCGAAATACAAAAAAAAAAAAAAACCCTTTTTCCCACTCATCATCGTTTTTATTAGCAAAAAATCTCGGATAAGTCATAAAGAATACTCAAGAAATCGCACGTTTCTTCAAACCACAGCAAACCGAGGAATGATAAGTTCAAACACGCTATGATGTAACACATGTACAACATTTACATAACATGTAAATGTTGCATGGTAGTAACATTTGAAGTTTTTTTTGACAGCTACGTTCCTTTTTAAGCAACAATTGTGAAAAATTTACCAGCAACAACCAATTTACAGTACAAGTGTTTTGAATACAAATTTTCGTTCACTACATGTTGTGATGGATATTTTCATCATCATGAAAAGAAACGTTAATACATACCTTCCCTACCTTCGCGAAAAAGTGTCTGTGCAGCTTTTAAGATTTTGAAAGACAATTTGTAAACTTTTTGTATTATTCGTAAAACTTACAACTCCCGAAATTCTTGGAAACTTTTTCCCATTCTTGATTTGGGATATTTTATTCGTAGTTACATATATGATTTGTGCAACATTTATTTTAATAATTTAAATAATTTTATTTTATGTAGTTGAGGAAAATATTATGTGAACATTAATTTAAAAATTATTAAAATAGGAAGTCATTTCACGTATTTTTCAATAATTATCTGAGGAGGAAAAAGCTAACAAGCATGCTTAAACATTTGCAGGAAAATGATAACAATTTCAGGAATGGAAAGTTAAGAAAATTATTTCAACAGATATTTTTCATAAATAATGTATTTCCAATGAACACCCAGAAGATTTGTTTCAAAATAAGGAATTGTAAGTTGGGGTATAGAGATAATAGCCCAGAATTCAATGCAAAAGGGAAACTTTAAAAGCTTTAAAGTTAGTGAAATTTGAAAATTGTAAAAGTCATTACCGGATTCAAAATATTTGTTGAAAATAGTGAACATAAAATTGAAAACTTAAAAAAATTAGAACTGAAATACAATTTTTTCAACTAATAAAACCAATGTATGCCAACAAAAACTAATGATTCATTACGCAACACCAGTATCAGATTGTTTTTTGTTGGTGAATAATATTAAAATTTAGTTTTCTCTGAAGTTATTAGTATTATTATTTATTGTTTCAAAGATATTCATAATGTATATTCTTAATGTAATGAAATTTTTTTCATTTGCTAAAACTACAATTTCGTACAAAACACGACATAAAGCTACTCCTTCAGAAAGTACTTTGCTCAATGTAGAAGGTTTAGAGGTTCTTTGACATGTGTGAAATTAAATCTTTTTTATAACTTTATAGATTAATCAATTTTCAATCAATATGATCATATCCAGGTATTTACTTTTAAAAGTTTATGTGTCCAGTAAAATTTCAAATAAAAGGAGTCTGAATCCTAAATATGGCGGGAATGTCAGTTCAAAATACCATAAATTATAATGAACTCTTTAAACTTAAATATTACTGTGAAAAGTACACTACTAAATTCTTTGAGAATAGGCGATAATAAATAGTAGAATATAAGACAATCATTACATTGGAACAACATAAAAATGGGAAATGAGTTTCAATTACCAGGGAAAGTCGAAAAGTAAAGAGGCCTTTGAAATTCCTCTTTCCAGCGCGAATGACGGTTGGTCTTCAACACATTTATAGAACGTGTCTCTCTCGTCTTCCCTCGTAGTACAAAATAGTGTAATCTTCAGTGGCGTAGGATGGGGGGTGCCGAGAGAGGGAACCATGGCCCTGGGGGGCATACGAAAAGGGGCGGCGTCAAGTACCGCGATATTTAAATTCAAAAATATTTCAAACGCTAAATCGCACCCGCGTGATGAAACTGACGGGAACTCGTGAAAGCCTTAATACACGCACAGATGCAGGAAGTTTATTAGTCGCTATGCCATCACATTGTTTTATGTTACTTAGGCTTCTGGCAACTGGTACTATGTGAAGTCAATGATGCTCAAAACTATTTGCAAACAGAGCCTCTAAATATCCATCAATGTGCACAAAAAATACTTGCTTTACAGACCGTATTAGAAGCAAAACGAGATCAATTGGGGGACGACGCTTTAAAATGTACCCAAACGTATTTCTGAAGAGCGTGAAGAAAGAAATTTTAAGAAAATACCCAAAAATTATTTAAAAGGGGTTGTTACTCTGAAAAAAATTTGTTTTTTTTAAACTTACAGTTGACCCCTCTGTACAGAGGTCTGAGCTTAAAACAGGCAAAATATTAATACAATAGAAGTTTTTTTTAAAAAAAGGAGAACATTTGGAAAAAAGGTCTAAGTTAATTTTTCCCAAAAAATATTGTATTTAAATAATTTTTGTTTCGAAACGTCCTTAAAACATTTGTATACATGTATTCTAATCTAAGTGACACTAAATATCACAAAAATTATCCATTTATGGGCTTTTTTAATACCATGGTTCCGAACGTAGTCGGATACCTTAATAAGAGAACCAAAGTTTTTAGAGCAAATTTAATTTGAGCCCATCATCTTCCTGCGATTGTAGTATTGTTAGTGGGAAAAATGTAGAACTTGTGTTCTTCAGTTCTCTAATTTTGCCAAAAAAAAAAAAATGTTTTTTTAAACTGGCTCTCGAATGCATTACTATAAACTGTCCTCTGGGATTCAACTCTAATTTACTTCTACCAGAAGTTCTTAAAATTTTAAATTTAGTGTAAACATTTACAATCTTTCATGTCTTTTATATTTTCGTCCTTTTTCTATGTATTCTTTCTCAAACAACACATACAATAAATAAGCCTTTGTAGGTTTATTTTTTTTAACAAGAAATTATATTAATTCATTTTCATAAAGAACGTTGCATAGGTTTTCAATTGTTTTTTAATGATGTAAATTTGACATAATATAAACTCAAACACCGTTTATCACAGATTCATTAAAAAAAAAGATCATTTAAATCTTTTGAAAACTTGACAGTTCAATTAACGTTCGTTACAAATTATTCCGAACGCGATTCTTATTTAAAAAAAAATAAATTACTTAATTCTTTTCTTTCATGCAATCATTAATTATGCAAGAGAACTTTAAAAACTATTGGATTTCTGAAACATAACTTGCGTGTAACAAATGGCAAATGAATCAGCATAAGTCTTAATAAAAATCGTTAATCTTTTTTTTTACAAGTAATATATTTTTAGAATTCAATTTAAAATCTATGTATCAAGCAAAAACACAAATAATTATCAAGGTAGAAATGTTTAAACGGAAAATGAACTTTGCAAGATATATTTAATGATGTTTTCTTATTTTAATTATTCCTCGAAAACTTAAATCAATAAGAAAAATTAAGGAAACATAACGAGTCATTACAAATAAATTACTTATATGTGAATATCGCAAGATTTTTTTATTAGAATAATGAAACAATTTATGTATCTTTGAAATGCCATTAATAGTCTTAATTTAATCATTTAATCACTTAAGTGTCTCGAGCGTGTATACACGTCCTGCTGAAATGATGCGTTCAGTGCCCCGGACGTATATACTCGTCCTTCCAGAGGACGGCATTTTGCATTGTAATGCTCTGTTTAAAACTAGTCCCACGGCTTTGAAATACAGATAACATTGACAGTGCTTCTAAAGAATTTACGTATTTCGGAGAAGAGGTTGGAAAGAAATTAGAAAGGGTATATTCCAGGAACGAAGAATTTTATAGCTAAGAAAATTTTCAGTACCGTTAACGTCTTTTAAGGTATCCGACTACGTTCGGAACCGTGATTTCGCAAAAGCGTGTAAATGGATAATATTTATGATATTTAGCATAACTTAGATTAGACAATGTATATAAAATTGTTTAAAAATAGTATTCAATAAAAAAATTATTTTTAATATTTTGAAAATTACTTGAATAATCCTTTTTTCAATGTTCTCCTTTTGTAAGAAATGTTCTTATTATTTTTGCCGTATATAGATCAGATTTCTGTACGGAGGTTCCACTAGAATTTTTGAAACGCATAACTTGAAAGTTGGTTTATCCCTGTTTTACAAAAACAGAAAGGATAAATTTTAAGAAAATACGCCGATAATTATTTCAAATGGTTGTAACTCTGAAAAATATGAGAATTGTTCAAAAATCATTGTTGAGCCTCTGTACAGAGGTCTGAGCTATATACAGGCAAAATATTAATACAATAGAAGCATTTTTTACAAAAGGAGAACATTTGAAAAAAAGGTTATTCTAAGTTAGTTTTTTGCCAAAATATTGTATTTAAATAAATTCTTTGTCATAATGTCCTTAAAACAGATTTATACATGTATTCTAATCTATGTGACGCTAAATATCATGAAAATTATACATTTATGCGCTTCTTTAAAATCATGTTTACGAATGTAGTCGGATACCTTAAGAAAAGTACGATACGAAAACGTGTAGTTTGTGAAAGGAAAAATAATTTCCGTGAATTTTGCTACCAATGCACTGAATGTGATGCTAGTTTATGTTTCAGGATTTATCACACAACATATAAGTTATATATTTTTTATTTTATTGTAACACTGGATATTAAATTTTGTATTTTTCTTTATTATTTTAATCGTTCCCTTTATTTTAGTAACAATTTTCAGGTTGAAAAACAGGCTTTTTCTTTTCTCCCAATAAACCCCATAACAAAGCGAGCTTGATGGTGGCACTGCGATCAGGGTGTTAATTTCTTACCTTTTCCTCAGCAGTTAAAAGATTTTAATTGTTTTTACCGTGTCGTACAGTGTGTGGCTACCGAAAGCTAGACAAGCCCAGTTTGTCCAATCCCTGTATGGACACTGATGTTTTCTTCTTTCTCTCTTTGACTTGCTCATGCTTTTAATGCTTATAGTGAAAATATTAGTGCTAGTGTTTTTAACACATGGATTTCTTCCATGTGGCTGTGGTGAACTTCTCATTATGAATTTTCTTTGTGTTGAAGGCGGGACTTTTCATTGAAGGCAGAGATTTAGATTGTTGAAAATATTCGATCAAGTACAGGGATTGGTAAAGGCAGTGTGTAATTAGTTGCTTAGGAAGAAATAACAATTTGAAGATAATCCAAAAAAGCCGTTATTACCTCTATCCCTATTGCATAGTAGGACTTAGTATTACAGCATGTTTCCATTTCTGCGTCCTCACCCTTTTGAAAAATAGGTACGGACATGTTTTTTTTTTTCTTTTCTTTTTTGTTTTTTTAGTAAGTATGTGAAAGACAATTTACAGATACATGAAACATTCTTCCTGGCATGCAGAGGGTTCTTATAAAAAAAATAAACATTTGTATGAGAGTCTTTGTTTTTCACAATTATAAAATTAAAAAATAGTGTAAAATATTTATACATTTGAAAATTAAAATAAAATTTTTACCTTTTTGCATTATGTTAAGTTTTATTCTTAATTATATGCAAAAAAAAAATGTGATTTTTTTGGAGCATTTTGACTTAAAAGTTGATCACTTAAGGGGTTACTTTTTTTTTGTTGCTATTTTGCTTTTTTGAAGATGCAACATAAAATGTATGTAAATTTTCAAATATTTTTTGTTTTTGTTTTTTAAATATTACATTTCTATGTAAAAATTAAACTGTGTGCATTAAATATGGACACAGAGGAACAGCGGAATGCTTAAGTGGATGATAGTGGATTATAAGAGATGGATACAAAATATGAAATATTTTATTCAGAAACACGCTTTTCTGCGCCTTAGCTCATACTAGGTACAAATTACATATTTTAAAAAGCTATTTAGTTCCAAACGCAAAATTCGTCTTTTTAATGTAGTTTAAAGGAACATTTTTTAAGAGTACACCAAGTTTTTTTTTTTTTAAATGCACCATTAATCTTGACACACACACAACCGTGTCAAAATTGTAGACTTTAAACTAAATGTTCATCACTCGGTCAAGAGTAAAGTTTTCATAGACGAAATTTTATTCTTAGAGTGGAACGCAAGGTAAATGTTTTGATGAATCATTTTTGAAACTCATAAGATAAACTAAAAAAACTACTCATAAATATAAACTAAAAATATCGGAGTAACCGATAGTTAAGGCTCAGTTAACTCATGATAATATCTCGAGGTGCTCTTTAGAACACAAAAACAAGGATCGTTTTATTTAAGATATTCCGTTCATTTTGATAGTCTTCTTAGCGAAAGTTTTTTTTTTCCTTTATGCAGTAGCATATTTTTCTTCAATCCATATTACATTTTCTATGAACAGTATGTCTAAGTGGATTTGTTTTAAGGCTTTTTTCGGCAAAAATACGAGAGCTTGAACTAAACCCTAAGCTCATTTTCAGACAGAAAAATGCCTCAAGTTAAATGGAAATTTGTAACATTTTGACTCATACATTTGTTAACAATATAGTGCCTTTAAAACATTCGAAATATTCAATGAATACTTTCTTTTTCGTTTTAATAAGTGAATGCATAGCCCATTTAAAATTACGGCATAGGAGAAAATACGTGAAACACATTTTATACCAGTAAAAATTAATCAATTCGGTTAAAAGTGGGAAGTGTGATAAAAAATGCTACTCTATTCAGGGTAGTGAAGCCAGAATATCATATTAATTTTTCATTTCTTTTATATCTGAAAAGATGTTCCAAATTTGGGTCCTATTCTTCAACATTAACCGAAGATAGCCTTAAGCTGACAATATTTAGAGCCTTCTTCAGCACTATCTAGCAACCGCAATGACAGACAACTTGGTATATTGAAAAATGATTACAGGGGAATGTAAGATACAAAGAAAAAAAAGTTGGGTTTAAGAAATGATGCACATGGGTATTCATGACGCTAATAAAGCTCACCAAACCAATAATCGCCTCCTAGCAAGTATGGTGGTTATGACACTCGGCTAGTAATCGAGTTGGATCAGTTTCAAATTCCGCATAACGCATGAAATTTTTTTCGGGAAAAGAAGTCGTGCTTTCGTTTGAAACAGATTCCCGTGTCTCGAATGGAAAGCAGCGCAGCCATTCTGTTCTATGCTAGGATTATCATTTGTAATTGTCTATATTCTTCTGTGATTGCATTGTATGTTTCTGTTAATCTATCTCGTCTTTAGCATTTATCCCAGGATAAAATGCATGACAACAAACCAATAATCAGCATTGAAACAAAAATACGAAACAAGATACACTGCTGGCCACCATAAATGCAACACCCTGAAGGAAGCATAAATAACATGAAATTTACAACATGCATTAGGGGAGATAGTTTGAAACGATTAGAATTTCAGCGCGGCACGCAAGCTCGCCTGTGGCGTCCCCCTCAAAGCGCTATTTAAGGTTGGAGATTTCGACGATTTCAAGTTCGACAAATTTTTTTTTTCAAAAAGATCGTTCTGTCTCTAGAAAACAGAGATCGTTTTTGATCAAGTATTCGAGTTCGACAGGGAAGGATAGTGGTCTACTGAGATTGTGGATTATCTTTCAAAGAGTTCGGTAGTCGTGTTGACAAAAACCAAACAACTGTAATGCGGATATGGACCTTTGGGATTCAGGAGGGTACGACGGAGACGGGGTCGATCGCATCCACCTCAGTGCACCACTTCACGCGGGACAGCAAATTGTGCGCATGGCAATGACGGATTGTCAAAATCACGAACCATAGCACAGGACATTGAGTCTGTAAAGCATCATTCGGCCTGCGCGTACCTTTCGACGCCGTTTGTAGAGTGGTATGCCCCTCAAGACGTCCAGCGGTCTGACGCGTAGAACCACAGACGTCTCGGCCCCAAATGGTGCGATGAAAAAAGGATGTGGGCGGCAGAATGGAATGAAGTTGTCTTTACTGGCATGTTACGCATCTGTCGGCAACACCACGATGGTCAGATTCGAGTCTGGAGACACAGTGGAGAGACGATTCCGAACAGCTGCGTTATGCACCACCAAACTGTTCCTGCACCGGGTAATCATTTGATACTTGGTCAGCATGTTATCTACCAAAACAATTATGTTGTACTATCTCTTGTCTTTTTTGGTGTTGCATTTACGGTGGCCGGTAGGGTAAAAATGCATGTTTCCGTATTCGGCAGCTTAATCTGCAACTTAGGCTATAAAACTTATAGATATCTCAGAAGAATAGTATTTTAAGCCGATGTGACCCATCTCAAATTAATATTAGACTCACATTATCAAAACGCATATTATTAGTACAATTGTATCATTTTATTCACACGCAGTTCCTCGTACACTTAGAACCAGAGAGAAAATACGTAAGAGACTATTTGGCATGACATTTTGAGAGAGATGATTGAGAATTTTGAACACACAAATAGAGTCAAAGACAATTTGCTCGGGCAGAATATGTATAAAATAATTTTTTTGAATGTAAGATAATCTTCATCGCGGCACACATATGACACACGCACATACATATAGAATATTCATTGTGACATGATGCGTTCGGCCGTAGGAAATGTGCAGATAATACACGTTATAACTGAGAACGGCACTCGTGCTCAATGTAATCAAATTCTATGCCAGTTTAGTGAATTTAGAGAATAAAACTGAACATATTTCAGAGTTATTTTTTTATGTGCTATTATTTTTGGGTCATTTCTTGCATTGCACAGTGCCATTAGTAATTTTAAGAAACAATTATTTCTCAACATAGTTTCCTTTCCCATGCCATAGTTTGTTTCTCAAACGTTTCATTGTATTGTTTTCGCCAGATAAGGATACGGAGAGTCATCAGCCAGTGTCAAAAAATAACCCTGTATTATTTAATGAAAGGTTTACTATTCAAATTATTGGGGATTTTACTGAAAAGAGTAGACCTCTTCCAAGATGTTGTTACAATTTATAAACACGCATACACAATTAACATAGAAACAATTTTTTTTATTATAACTATGAGGGGCTAAATCATCTAAATCATAATCAAAATCTCTATCGTAGATTTGTAGAAATTTGTATACCACTTCAAGTTCACCTTTTTCCCATCCTGTTATCTATATAAAAGTCGAAAAGAATGAAATATAGTACGATCGATATATAGCCGATTTCCTTTAACACCAATGCATGTAAATTGATTGGTTCGCTCGTGTGAGAATTAGAGGGAGCCGTTATATATATACGGCAAATAATCATTATTTTACTTACGTGTTCTTCATAAATAAAGGTTAAATGCTATTCTGCAATCCAAATATCTTAATTAAAGAAGGGAAAACAAAGAAAAAAAGCATTGGTTCATAAGTAATAAAATTAATAACGGTGAAAGACATAAAGACATTAAATAGACGACTGCCCATATTTACGAAAGACAGTAATATTTATAAGGATAAATATTATTAGGTATATAGAGACAAAGGATGCATGTCCCCGAAACTACTTAGAGAAAAATCTATTGTTTTATGGATATACAGAGATTTTTTTTAATCTACCTTATATTATTAATCATTACGCTGCGACTTTTTTTGTGTGAATGTGTTGGGAAAGAAATATCGAAAATTTTGTGATTCATTATATCATCATACAACCAAAAACTAATCTACATAAAGAAGAAAGCAGGGCTCTTTATTACGTGTACTTTGAATAAATAAAATGAGATGAAAAAGTTAAAAATAACACACAACATGGAATATCAGGCGAGAAAATCAAAATCTTTACAAATATTAATACAAATAAAGATATACGTAACATTTATATTCTTAAACTAATGTCTACTATAATAATAACACTAGTTCGAAATAAATGTAGTATTTTTAAGATTAAAATCATTTTTCACTAAGATTTTAACATATTTTATACAATTTATATACTTTTTCAATAGAAATATCATAGGAAGTGAAAAAATTACATTTTGAGGAATGAATTTATTCTCTGATATAATAAATTAAATATCTAAAAAACACACAGAAAAAAAATGTTGGATTATTAGGATATATTATATTTGCCGTATTTGTGATGCTTGTCACATACAGAATGGCTTTGTTACTTTTCTTATAAGGTATGCAAATGACACATTTGTTTGTTAACAATAAATTTACGCTTTTAATTTAGAGATACACATATACACTACCTACCAATAAGTAAATGGTCCCCTGTGGTAAAACAGATGAAAAAAATATTCATATTGAATAGTTGGTAGAGCCTCCATTTGAGGCAATTACAGCCTGAAAATCTTCAGGCCGGCAATCCACAAGTCCTTGAATGATGAACTGTGGTATTTTCTTCCACTTGTCTTGTGAAAAAGACACGTAAGTTATTTCACTGATTTTAAAGGACTGCTGCACCCTTCAATTCATGTATTCAACTCTCCACAGAAGCTTTGTGTAGGATTCATATATAGAATCTGGGCAGGTTAGTCCAGTAAATTCAATCCATTGCCATCATACCAATCCGTGGTAGACCTCGCAACATGTCAGGTGTGGCGTTGTCTTCCTGGATATAACAGGGATCCAACCCGTAAAATACTACAGCGTACTAAATAAGAATAGTATAGAATAACTGCCTATAATAGTTAAGGGGACCGGGGGGAATCTGGGAAATTTTTTGAATTTTCGAAAAAAAAAATATGTTGTTCCTCATTTCTTTTGAACTTTTTTATACCAATCACGGTAGTACTAAAAAAAAACCCAAATTTTTAAAAAT
>BMAV01024501.1:157107-169015 GCA_019973955.1 Trichonephila inaurata madagascariensis | reverse complement strand
AAACACAGAAGCAATAACTGAGAGGTCAGAAAACTACGAACTAGTGGTTGTTGGGGATCAAAGTCCTCACGTTGTTGTGGTGTAGAAGTTTGGAGAGTGGGGAGTTAGCTTGGCCACGTCCACGTCACTTGACCGGCGTTAAAAACTACGAGATCCATTGCAAATAGCCCTTATTTTGCTTTAGAGTGTGACTTTAATCAATAACCAAATCAAACAAAGGGAAGGCGAGGGGCTATGTAGTTCTGAATCACAGGGAAGTGACGACGACGACATCTGACAAGTATCTTTTCTAAAATGTGTACAACACTACAACGTGAGAACTTGAGTGAGAGTAAGAGTTATATTTACATCATACTCAGTAGCGCATACTGGAAGTTTTCAAGGGGAAGGGGGTCCAGGGTCGAAAGTCCACCATTTTGGTATGCTCCAATACGATGCCCAACATATTCTTTTGATTTTATCGATTTTAGGGAACAAAAACAATAAAAAAATTAAGTATTGAATAAATAATTAGCATTAATCAATAAAATTAATCATTAATAACAAATAATATAATTAAATGTTTCATGTTTGTATACTCTTCTATTATGCAGTGGCGCACGCAGGGATTTTTCAAAGGGGGTGGGTGGGTCCAGGGTCTTAAGTCCACCATTCTTGTATCATGCGCCAATACGTCGCCCAACATATTGTTTTGTTTTTAACGATTTTCGGGAACAAAAAACAGTTAAAAATTAATTATATAATCAATAATTAGCATTAATTAATAAATATTAATTACCAATGTTTAATTAAATTTTACATAATATATAAATAGGATTATAAACAATTAAAAAAAATCAAGGGCTAGGGGGGTCCAGACCCGAGGACTCCCCTTCCTTGTGTGCGCCACTGTTCGCACTATAAAGCCGCACAAGGGCTATTGGTGACGGACCTCGCAATTTTGAACCATGCTCAAGTGATGAGGACGACACCTGAGCTGGACCCATCCTCTCCTAACTTTCACACCGTATCAACGGAAAGACGTTTGAGCCTCAACATACTTAAAGTGCATCGGCACCTTTTACACGGTGGGTCTTCAGCGGTACTAAGCTCGAACTTATGACATGCCAGTCACAAGTCCGTGACCTTCACCCCTTGGCTACCATGACCACAACGTGAGGACTTAAGGCCTCAACAAATATAACATGTATTAGCCCCTCTCCTGGGTGAATCTTCAGTGGTATTTTTTAGGACTCTAACACATGATTCAACAAAAGCGACGATGGCCACGAGATCTTGACCATGACCATTCAGTTACCGTGACCACATTTTTTTTTGGTAGATATAGTTTTTCAATCATTGATAAATAAGATTTGAAAAAATTTGGTGCTTACGAATTATCGCAACTATATTAGATGATCTTATACGAAACGCAGCCCATGGTTGCCAATTCAGAGTGTAATCCACATGCAAAATCGGGTTTGTCACCTTGGCGAGTTATCTTGAACGTTGGTATTGATGCGATAATATGTAAGTATCAAAAATTCAATACACGATGTTCTTATTTATTTATTAAAATTTATGATAGATAAGATCAGTGGCGTAGCTAGTCTTTAGTGAGCCCTGTATCAAAATTCCTTGTAAGCTCTTTTTGGGGTCCCTTCGCATTTTGCGATTTTTTGCGTACACATTTTTGGACCCCTGTAGATTGCGGGGCCTCGTATCATTGATACTGCTGATACGGCGGAAGCTACGCCCCTGGATAGAACGATATTTTTTATCACATACACATTAAACTAATTCAACAAACCGTTGGATACGGTTACAGTTACTTTTATTCTCTGCAATTATTATTTACTCACTCCCATGGCCGCGGTAGCCGAGTGGTATAGGTATCAGACCGTGGCTTGCCTTGTCACGAGTTCGAGCCCAGTACCACTAAAGACCCGCCGTGTAGGGCAGCGATGCACGTTAAATCTGTCGAGAGCTGAAACGTCCTCCCGTTGGTGTGGTGTGGTAGTTAGGAGAGGGGGGTGCCAGCTCAGGTGTCGTCCACGTCACTTGACCATGGTTCAAAATTACGTGGTCCGTCGCCAAAAGCCCTCGTGTAGCTAAACAGTGCGACGTTAATAATCAATCAATCAATCAATCAATTACTCACTCTCATTTTCGCCAAACGACATGCGATCGAACTCTGTGTGAATAAATACAATATCATTCTTATCACATATCAATAACGAAGATGAAATACATTGTTATTTGCAAACTGGCAACATTTCCATTTCGCTTTTATCTTCCATAATGCGAGTGAAACTGAATCCCAAAATGTTATTCATCGAACTCTATTTTCCATAGAGAATCAATCGTCTGACTGCAGACGATTTTGAATTTCCCTATTTTAATTATTTAATTGAGGTCGTTTTGGGGAATTCGAGTCAATAATCATTCTACCCGTTTGACGTATGGAGGGAAAACTGGGGTAATTAGAGGGACAAAGGGAAATTGAGATGATTAATATGGGGAAAATGTCACTCGGCGCATCCATTACCGGAAGTAGAAATGCCTAGGAATGCACAGGGTTCCTAAAGGTTCTTAAATCAAACGATTTCGTATTTGCTTTTAAATGAAAATTGCGGAAACTTAATGTGAATTGTGAAATAATATAAATAAATATATGATATTTTGGATTATGAAGTAACAATTCGAACATATATAAACTGGGGTAATTTGTTAAGTTGAATGATGTGTAAAAGTTTAGCGATTTATAATAAGGTAGATTAAGCCTAGGGAAAGTTGAGGAATCTGATTTAAATTATTTGTATTCAGGTTAGGATAAATCTAAAACATTATAAAAGTGATATTCAAGTAGATTAGCATAAAAATTAACTTTAAAAATCTCATTACTTTGCATAACAATTCTAGGATAGGCAGGATTCTAGGGGACGCAAAGCCTGACTGACACCAAGTACGTACCCTTTGTAAGATTTATCTTGGGGCCCAAAGCCTTGCTTTGCAAGGGGCCCTAATATTCTCCATTACACCTCTGAGGTGGGCCATACTTTTACATACGGGCGCAGGACTTCAAGATATCCTAAGCCGTTACTGTCGGTCTAGAAATACAGTCTATTGGCAACGAATGCCTTACTTTTCAGTCACTATCAAATAAAGACTAATTGAGCTGGAATATCTCTTAGTCTCTCCACTTCTACACCATGCCATCTAGGGTTCAAATTCAGTATCTTGTACAGCAGAGGTTCTCAAACTTTTGGTTTCACAAACCCTCTTGCCATTTTTTTTTTCTTCTGGTTTTGGGTGGACTTCTGCTTAGCTAACATTGAATTTTTGCAAATTTATTAACTTAAATGTCTTTTGGGCAGCTGGTGGTATCGAGGTACTTACTTTAAAAGATTTAAATTTTTTACTGTAGTGAAGTATAGTGTTTAAAACTGAAACACATATTAATTGAATTAAAATTTCACTAATGCTTAAAATAGCTGAGTAACAAACAGTATCTGGTGCTTCAATAACTAATTTTCAACATTTAGCATCAATCTCGTCAAGTTTGGCTCGAAACCTCTTCGGTTAGTAGTGTCCAGGCTTTTTCTTTTTTCTTATTTTGGAGATTAATAGCTCTGCTAAAACTCCTTCTTACTAGGAAAAGCAATTAAACATTTTCTCGCAATACTCAATATATAATTCGGGATAAATAAAAAATATGTCTTTTTAAAGCAGAAATTGCTGTCACATCCATTTCTAAAAGATTTCCGTTACTGCCTATTCCAATAAGTGCATCTCGTAATATGTGTGAAAATTTTTTTTTATCAATAGACCGTATGAACTCATTGTCTACTGTGGTAATTACCACAAAGCACTTTCAAACCTAGTTTCAGAATCTGAATAAAAGGCATTTAAATGGTGAACATAGGTTTAAACGCCATTTTACAGACAGATTGTCTGTGGTCATTTGAGAAACTGAGAAAATTCGTGAAGTCCAATATTATATGTACTCCTTAAGCTTAATTCTGGCGATAAACTCTGAAAGGATGGTATTTGTTTTAATAAAATTTATACAGTCACCCCGTAACAATAAATTAACCTCTCATTAAATTTTGTAAATACATTTGTTAAATAGGTAAAATCTGGTATCCATTTGTGTGATTAAATTTTTTTAAAAATTAAAATCATGATCTGGTTTAGTGAAAGCCACAGTCGTAGACCCCCATTTACGTCTCATGGATCCCCAAATTATTTTATCGCTGACGAGGACTTCTTGCAGGTCATTATAGACCCCCAGGGGGTCGTTATAGACCACTTTGGGAATCACTGTTTACAACAAAGTTCGTCCTACTTAGTCTTAAAACAATGCTTTTATTCAACCAAGCATATTCATTTAGCTACGTATATAGATTGCAATACCGGTATACTGGGATACCGAATACCGGTATTTTGAGATATTTGTACAATTTTGTAATACCGGCATTCACAACCTTAAATACCGGTTTTTCGGTATTTACTAGAATTTTTTAAAATTATCTCCACTATATGTGTCTAGGGATCGCCAAACTAGCAAAATAGTATACGTTTTTGTTTTTATGTCTTCCTAACGGGCGAAATTAATTAGACTTTGAATATAAAGTTGTATCGGACAATCAAGAGAAGTGATAAAATTTGTGAATTATCCAAGGAGGTGGGCCAAATATATTCAATTCCGGTTCGGAGCGATACTGCATACTTGCAGAAAAAGTAGTCTGATATTCGTATCTGTGAAAACAAGGTTGTAGTTGTGAAGAAAGTGCGTAATATTTCGATATTTTTTAAATTGGTGAGTTTGTTATTCACATTGTATTTACATATCATCATGATTTTATTAATGAAAATGAAAAAAGAAGAAAAGATACTAACCAATTCAAATTTGATCAAGTTTATAGTATATTTTCTTAAAATTTTTTACCCACAAACAGAAGAATTCGGTACAGTTATAGAAGATGATGATGACGCTAATGTCGATAGTGAAAAGGAATTGTCTCTTGAAAAAAAAAATTAGAATTAGCGACAACTAAAAAAATTTCAAAAAACAAAAATACCATACAGAAAAATCAGCTATATCCGAAACCATCAGACGAGAAAACGATTTATTTGAAGACGAGAGATTTACAGGTATATACGTGAAAAAAGTATATATATCCCGAATTGCTAACAATACCACCAACTAGCGTAAATGCCGAAAGAGCGTTTTCGACGGCTGATAATTTTTGTACATAATTACGTTCCAGGCTTAATTACAGTACAATTAATGCATAATGTTTTTTAAGATCACATTTCAAAAATTTGTAATAGTACCACGGACTGAATAATGATATTTACACCTTTTTTGTGATTTAAATAAATAAAATGTTCCTTTACTTTTTGAGGTTCTTTATCTACTGTTATAATTTAAAATTACAAATTAATTTTTTGTGATATTTACACTCTCTGGCAAATTTTACAAATTTGCAAATTTGGCAAATAAAGCAAAGAAACACCTGTATTTTCTTTCTTTTCCTAAAACTTCTATACCATCGGTATTAAAACCGGTATCCCGGTATTAAGATCTAAAAAATACTGAATACCGGTATTGAACTTTTTGTCCGATATTGCAATCCCTAGCTACGGTAGCAAGATCGTTAAGCTTTTTGTGGAATTGGGAGTTCCGACTCGATCAGGTGGTTCAAAATTACAAGATCCGTCGCCAGTAGACCTCGTATTGCTTTATAATAATCAAATTCTGAGTGTTTAGCCATTTTGGCTCTCTGGATATTTGAGAGAAACTGTAAGACTATTACTATTCTAACGAACTGTTACAGTAATGGGGAAGTATATTTGGTATGTTAATTTGTGCTTCTTATGATGGAAATTTTGTGAAACATAAAGTATCCGATTATCTAGGCAGCAGCCATTGTCAGAATAATAATCATTGTTGATTTATTTTGAAACACTCTTCTTGACACATGTGAAGTGACTGTTAATGAAGTTATTATGTTCAGGTTACATTGGTTTTTATCTGAGAATAAAACTGCTGTCGTTATAAATATGTTTTATAAAGTCATACCTAACATGGACTGACTACTAAGGTAACCTATTTTTGAACAGACAATCGTACAAGCTTACAGCTATCTCTGAGTTTGAAAAGGAATGATAGTAAAATGTATGCATACGATAAAAACTTGATTTATCGCTTTGACGATGGAAAGCGAAATAATCAAAATCAGTGATGCATACGGAAAAATAAGTAGTTAAAGAACAATGAATTGTATTATTTTGCTGCAAAAAACTATCTGCAAAGATATAAAGGACACATACGAAGTCGATACATTGATTGTGGTTAACGTTACATTCACAATCAACAAAGTTAATGTGGTAGAAAACAGTTAATCAGTATAAACATCCTGTTATATGAAATAATAATGACTGTTGCACGCTAGATAGCACCAAGACTTAAAATATTTCTATGGTGTAGTATCGAATGAAGGTCGTTCATCTCTTGAATACGGTTTTAAATTGTGAAATCTATCCTCAATAAGCCTCGAGAAAAGGAGAAAAACCTGAATTATAAAAACTTACAATTTAATCGATTTGATTTAATTTTGCTTTAGAGCAGTGCTTCCTAAACTATTTTAACCCATGAAGTCTTTTCACAGTCAAAACTTGCCCGCGGACCCCTTTTTATAGTTAAAACTTTCTCACGGACCTCTTTTAAAACTTTTCCAATCCATTCCAATTGAAAAAGTTACATAAATGCAAGTAAAAAATTACAAATTAAAAAAAAAATTGTTGAAGAATTATTTATTGAAATTATAACTAGTGTTAAAATAAAATTAAAAAAAATAATGACTTGGATAAACTTGATGAGATGTTATAAGTGTAGTTATGTCCATCTCAATGTCTGTGAGTAGCAGCCGCAAATCTGCACGAACACTAGTTTTTAAGCGCTTTCTTTTTTGTGTGTTATAAGGTTTTTTACGGTAATTGTATCTCCTCGTTCTACCAAATTAGAAGACGGAAAAGCAGCCAACAACTTTTGTACAATAACCCATAATGCAGGATATAAAATTGGGATCTGTTTTTGTAACCAAAATTTGTGGTATCCTTGTTCAGACATTCGTTTAAGTCCCTCATTTGTGGATATTTCGGCTAACTGGGCCCGCGCCCAAGGCCTCCCCCCCCCCTCGGGGGGGGGGGGAGCCTCGTTTCGTTATCGAATCAATTTTAATAAGAGCATCATTGGGATAATTTTAATGGTTAAATATTATTCCACACACACACACACAGTACATATTCTCCATAAAACAGTGAATTTCAAACTGCACGTCAGCTGGCAAAAGTGATAACCGTTGTCCAAGTCTAGGCCTAGGCCTAACACCATAAACTTATCATCATTTAACTTATTTAGTCGAAATGCGGCCATCGGTCGAGCATTTTGTGAATTGTGAGTCATGCACATTTACTTGTTTCAAATTATCGTTTGCATGAGTAGTTGACAATGCATGCAGTATGTTGTCTATTTTTAAAAATCACAGCCAGGGCCTAATTTAGCCTAGGGCTCAGGGCCTCAAAATATCTTAAGACGTCCCTGACTCTAGCACACCCTCTTGTTTTGTAAAAACAATTTGGTTGCACCCTGTATATAACTGTAACCTTTCAACCTACGAACAATGATTAAAAATATTTTAATGATATCTTTTGGTACTCGTAAAGTGAATCCTTGAATCCTCGAATTGAACATCCTTGAATTTCCAAAATATTTATCGGTTGTGGTGAGGTACATTTTCACTCCAAATTCCGAATATAGAAATACTCTTACATAAACTACCTATTATTTTTTTTTCGAAAACTTTATAAAATTTCAGTCGGGCAGAAGAATATATCCACTACTTTAAAGAAAAAGAAAAAAAACAATAACTACGAAACAAAGCCAACTCCATTGACTTCAAGACATCAAAAATCAGACCAACTTCCTCCAAACGATTCGAAAACAAAAGTAATCGAACACCGAAAACTCCCTATTTACACCAACGCCACTGCCCTAACTGAGTGTCTGCAGGGCCATCTTACCAAATAATGAGAGACCCACTGAATACATCCATTCCGAAAGGGAATTCATTTCGGATTTTTCACGACGGTGATACAAAAACCGCCTTCATTTTTTCCCCGCAAGGGTGGGTGTGGAAAGTAAACCCCGCGTTTCTAGTCTAGTAGAATTGGATACTGGCGTCTATTATCGTCTGTTCGTAATAGCGGAGCGTAAAATAAATGAATTATTTAAGGGGTGTTGAGGGTAGAGACCCAAACAGGGCCTCCAAGGGATCTGACCCAGATTCTTTTGACGATCTTGGTTGGGAATTTCACTTATAGGGCTTCCAGGTTAACTCCCCCCCCTCCCTTCTTAGATACTTAAGACAGCACTTTTTTTTTTTGGTCTTTCTAAAGTAGACGCATGCTGATGTATTTGTATATTAGATGAACGTAAAATAAGCCCAAAATGATCCCTAATTTGATGGTCGCTATTCAAAGATTTAATTTGTCATTTTACGAGAACTCAGTGAATACTGCTATTCATTTTCAGGGTAATTGTGTTGGATTCTAGTTTTCACTTTACTTAGCTTGATATTTTTTAAATAATTGCTTCCTTATTTCGAAATTTTCTGAGCTATTTCTTCGATTTGCATTGGTTAATTATTGACTGGTTATTTTAATAGTGTTAAGCGCTGCCCTGGGCATGTTTGTTGTGTACAATGTCTTGTAATTAAAAAATGGTATATAAGAAATACCTCCTTCTCTCCGCGTTCACATTATGGCCTCTGATTGCAGGCAAGTGAGGTGTGAATTCATTCCCGTGAGTTATCTTTTACAAGACTGGATTCGCTAGTTATAAGGCAGTTATTCTTTCGGAATAGGTTTCTGCCAAGTTAGCTCTGCAGTTAGAGGTATCTCGGGTTTTTCGATTAATTCATCGTCTTACTTCACAATCTGAAACAACACGAAGACTATTGGCAACGAACCTCACATTTTTGAGCCACGGTCAAGTGATGAAGAAGATACCTGAGCTGGCATCCTTTTCACCTAGCTTCCACACTACTTAGAGCCACAACAGATTATAATGGCATCAGCACCCTCTATATGGCGGGTCGTCGGTGACACTAGGTTTTGAACCTAAGACTCGACAACGTCGGCCACGAGTTCGTGACAATGACCATTCGGCTACCGCGGCTTAACCATAATGTTCGAATGATATACTCGTATTTTAAGGGATCTCTGCTGAAAATTGTTGGAGGAAACTGCAAGCCTCTTTTTTAGAGCTCATGGTAGATAGAGGCATGTTATTCTCTCCGAATGTATCCTTTATTTAAAGCCCTTTTAAAGGCCTTGATTTACGAAACAGAAAAACTCTCTTTTAAATATCGATTTACATTAAAGATTCTTAACACTGGTGCCATCAATAAGCTTTCCTATCACTCATGTTGTTTATTGCTTTTATTAAAACTGGATGGCTTGCCATTTGCAGGCACGTCTTAAGGCATGGGCTGACTGGGCCTGGGCCTCGCCCTCAGAGTGGGCCTCGTTTCGTTTTCGATTCAATCTTAATAAGATCATGATCCGATAATTTTAATGGTCAAATATTATTCCCGTACATATTCTCCGAAAAACACAGAATTTTAAAATACATGTCAACTGCCAAAAGAGGCAGTTGACTGTATCCTTATGTGATGACCATTGTTCATGTTTAGGGTTAGGCCTAACACCATAAGCAATCATTCAGCTCCTTTAATTGAAATGCAACCATTGGTCGAGCAGGTTTGTGAGATTGTGAGTCGTACACATTTATTTGTTTCAAATTATCATTTCTGCGAGTATTTGACAATGCATGCTATGTACTGTTCACTTTTAAAGATCACAGATAGAGCTTACTTTTGCATAGGGGACCAGGGCCGCAACAAATTTCTTCTCTGGGCCCAGGGCATCAAGAAGTCGTAAGACGTCCCTGGTTCTTGGAAAGTTTTCAATTTTTGACTCTTATACGCGTCATTTTATCTATCCCTTTTCGGGATTTGCGTTTTTGTTTAGATCAACTATATGGTTTTCTCGTAAATTAAAGAGTATTTGGAGCAGCATGATTACATATGGTGCTTGTGGTAATGAAATCAACCAAGCAACATACCAATTCAATCAACGAATAGGTACTATTTCTAAAATGTTAACATTACCAGATAAGGTACTCGCTTCAAAGTCATTATTTCATCACACACAAAAAACAGACATCAAAGTTCTTTTTTTTCTTTTCTTATGGTCTGCATATTGGCATCTAAGTCTTTGAAGACACCACAAATCCCAAAATGGGAGAGCTGTTTCATGGTGGTACCATCTAGTGGTGGCTCTCCCTACCAAGTTTAGGTGCTAGAATTGATAAATTAATAAAAATCTATCTCAGAAACTTTCTGTTTGAAACTACCACTAACATGCTGAAAAGAAGTCAATTCTCACTACTTATGTTTCGCAGAAGTTTCTCAATCCTTGTCGCTGCATTACCTCTGAATTTAACCCACTTTGCGCAATTAAGTCAGATATGCATAAAATTATTGGACCAGGGTGTTACGCAATTAAAAACTCATTATCATTTAAAATAAGTTCAGAGCCCCATGCTGCTAAACATTCAATCTTGCCATATAGTACGCCAAAGATATCAAATAATATCATTATTAGTTATTTACATTGTTCACACACACGCAGTACATTCTAAACCCTCTTCGGGGCGGGGGCTATAAGTTCTAGAGATCTGGGTATTCTCAAAGAACACCATAAATGACAAACCTGTTCGACATATACAGCCATTGACTATTCTTATACGAAATGTACTTTAAAATTTAAATGTGTGAACTGGTCTCAACTTCGTCTCCAGGTAACTACAACTCTTGAACTCACCACTTTCTAGAAAAGAATAATACTAGAAATTATAATAGAATGCCTTACCTCGCAACTAAGAATCGGGTTCTTCTATTGATCACACTTTCTTACGTTGTAGCTACTGAAATCTCTCTAACTTCCACACATTCCCAAAATAACACTATGATTACTTATCTTCCATTGCGACTATATATCCTCTCCATCCAATCCTGATGGGAAATTTATTATCCTTGTTACATACAGCTTCCACACCATCCTCATCGACTTGTACGTACCTTTTAGTTGCCTCGTCTGCCCTAACGACATGTGAATCTCAGCCTTCTGTTCCAATTCCAGTACCTGAAATAGCAGGCTTCTGAATCCGGCAGTCTACCTAGCTCCATTCCATCTGTCGCACTTCAGTCTTTGACGAACTGCCTAAAAGTAAAACAAAAGCAAACTTACAAAAATATCTCTAAAAATACCGCCCGAAGAAGTAAACCCGAAATAGAAATACAACTGAAATTCTATAACCCCTTATCCCCCTTCAAAAAACGTGTTCACCGAATGTTCTAGAAGATTGCGATATTATATTCTAGAACACGGCTATAGTTTCTGGATGAGTGGATACCGTGAACAATACATGGAATACTCTCTCCTTTTAAAGCGTCCCTTTGAACAGAAATCGGAAGTAATCTTTGTGACGATAAATTGGGGTTTTTTTTAGATATTATTCACTTAGTTTGGTGTTTTTCTTCGTGCACATTGTCTTTAAGGCTGTTTTTGGTTAATGTTAAAGAATAGGACCCGAGTTAGGTACATTTTTTCAGATATAAAAGAAATGAACAATTAATATTATATTCTGGCTTCAATATCCCTTAGAGAACAACATATTTTACCATTCTTCACTTTTTTTGACAGAGCTGAGCCATTTCTTCTGATATAAAATGTGTTTCGCGTTTTTTCTCCTATACCGTAATGTTAAATGAGCTGTCCTTTCACGTGTTAAAAT
>BMAV01024501.1:131638-145390 GCA_019973955.1 Trichonephila inaurata madagascariensis | reverse complement strand
ACTACTTTTAAAGATCTTAGATGGGGCCTACTTTTTCCTTTCCTTTTCCTTCCTAGCCTTAAAAAATCGTTTCTGGGCACAGGGCCTGAAAGAGTCTTAAGACGTCCCTGCCCATGCGCTGCTCAAATGTCACTTGAATCAGCACTCACTCACTCATCCTCATCATTTGACTGAGGTTCAGTTTCTTTCTGTTCACGACCCTCTTCTTCGTCAGTCAACACTTGTTTCTCTCTTCTTTCAATCACCTTGCGCAAAGATCGCAGATTTACATTTGTAACAATTTACGTGATACCGTTGGTTACTCGTGAATATACAAATATTTGTGTTGTTTGACCAATTGTGACCTCCTTGAGTCAATAAAATTAACCAACCGATGGTTCATTTTCCACGTGTAAGGAAGTCTAGATCTATTTCATGCGAATCATTCTTAATTTATTCCAGACGACAGATCTTTAATGCAATTTGAATTCAAATTTGTTAGTCGGCTTGATCACTGCCAATCTTATCTTTTCTAATAAATATGTATAAGATTATTTAAGTATACTTATTTCCTTTTATATTTAAGTTTAAAAATTCGGGAAGGGAAGAAAAACAAAGAAAGTAGTCGTAGCTATATTTATCGTATTAGTACTGAATAATTTTAGTAAAACATGCTATTTTTGTAAAACTTTTATTGCATTTTAGAATAAATTAAAATTTAAATAAATGTTTTTTCTTTGGACTGCTTGCAAAATATTTGCCTGTTATTATTGCATAATGTTGCGGCCTCTATAAACCTAATACTAAGAAATTGTAAAGTCTCTATTTCATATTCATTACGCATCAAAAATAAATATTTACAGAATATACCAGGGGTAACCAACCTTTTTGGGAAGAGTGCCACTATCTAATAAAAATAATTACGCGTGTCACACTTCAAAACTTTCCAACAAACAAATGAAAAGGCAAAAAAAAATGTTACTTATAGGCTTATTATGGATTTTTTCCAAAAATAGCACATATTTTGTACAAGTATATATATATACAAAGTAATGGAAATTTAAAAATAATATAATGAATAAGACAAAAGTACGAACTTAAATTTTATTGTTATTTTTTTTTAAATTTCAATCAGTTAGGTTAGGTATTGAATAAAAATGAGTAATCAGAAAAATTAATTGCTGAATAATTATTAAACAGTCAATACTTTTTTAATGTGGATTTTAAATTTGTAGATTTTTTACTGAGTCATCCACATTAGGATTAGTTCTCGAAAATGCTAACAAAATCGGGTTGTTTTATGTGGGCATCAGTTTATCTTTTTTCTAGAAAATTGAGACAAAAAAGCAAAAGTGTGTTCACAAAAGAAGATATATCGGTAAGAAAAACTAGTTTTTTCAAAGGCTATCTTCATTCTTGAGAAGCAAGCACTCACTGGATGGTTCATTGTTTTCTCCCAGATTGTTTTAAAAAGGCTCCCTCAAATTCCAGAATATCAAGAATATACTTACTTTGGAAAACAAACGCCTACAACAATTTAGGAGTGCCGTATGTATTATAATTTTCTATTGTAATTTAATTAATAGTATTTAAGATAAATTTAGATGTTTTGTGTGTCTTGTCTGAGACAACCACCTTTCAGCGACAACAGTAAAACCATTGGTATTTATTATTATCCTTTTTAATGTCTCAATAAGTCTTCATGTGTCATTCTTACAATTCAGCCGCTCCACACTGTGGCACGTGTGCTGCGGGTTGGCCACCCCTGGAATATACAATTAGTTAAACATAAGTCATGTGTTACAATCCGGAGAGATTAGTTATATGAAATCTCTCACCAGTTTTATATAACAACTTTTTTTATAAAATGTTGCATTTATTGCTTTTATTTTATTTCACCGTAGCATAGCGTTTCTCAAATTGTGGGGTGTGCCACCCTAGGGGGCATGATATCCCTATAGGGAAGCGAGTATATTGAAAAGTCGAAAATAAAATTTTTAAAATAAGTATAAATTTACTGAAAAGGAAGTAAAACAAAATACATTCTAACATAATCAAAATTAAATACACATACATTTGAACTGTTTTAATATAATAGCTTATTCAGAACCGATCCCCTAAAGTATCGGCTGCACGCGTGCAAAGACCTAATGTGCCATCCCTCTAGAAAATGTTTCATATTCTCAAATAAATAAGAATAAAAAAATTCCTCTGTTTTATTTTTTTGAATTGTAATTCTTTTATTAAATTGAAAACTTTTAATTTTAACTTTCGCCAAAATCATATTTAAGACGCCTTTGTTAAGCATCGATCAACAGTGTGCTGCCAGTGCCGCCGATAAGCAAGGAAGCCTTTTCTCTATTGTGGTATTGCCGGATCTGTTACGAATTTTGCAGCTGAACAGTGCAACGTTAATATTCACTCACTTAGTCATGAATTTTGCTATCAAATGAAGGATGTGTGTAAATATTAGACATTAATGCACCCACACACGGAGCGCCAACTTTCTATTTTTCTTAAATTATGCTACACTATCGGAACTTATTTAGATTTTTCAATAACTGTTTAAAATTCAGCACATATTTTTTGTTGGACTTTTTATAAGTTCTATTTTGAGAAACTACTAAAAAGTTTTACTTGATTGATAGAACTATATGTGGCATGCGACGGCTCCTTGTTTTGGCCGCCCGCGTGCGGTGCACATGCTGCACACTTGTTAGGATTGGCCCTGAGCGTAACGTACATCCCGCAACACTCGCTTCTCGGGTAGGGGCAGGATTCCAGGGGCCTCAAAGCCCAACTAACACCAAATACGTACCCTTTGTAATATCTAGCTTTGGACCCAATACCTGACTTTGCAGGAGGGAGTTCTTCGTTACGCTACTGTTATAATGTATGTACTTATAAATGCATCAGTACTGCCCAATGTTTTTGATAATTAATTTATTAATACTAAGTTAAAATCCAGTTTAATAATTACCACTGAACACTTGAGTTTGTCACATATAAAATTATGTACAAAATTTAATATCTTGATAATGTGTACGGTTTATACTAAAAATCGTATTGTAGCTTTAGCGTCACACTACATTTTTATTGCATCCAATATATCGTTTTTGTATGGGGGTCGATGGAAATTATGATTAAAAATTGGATCACAAATATTGAAAGTTTGAGATGCATTGCGTAGCAAATGAATAGAAAGACTCGATATAGAAGTAAAGATAAATATAGAGGGGTACAGAGATATAGTGAGTGAGTGTGTTTATTAACGTTACACTATAAAGCCATAAGAGGACTATTGGCAACAGGCCTCAAAATTTGGAACCATGGTAAAGTGATGAAGACGATATCTGTGTGTGTGAGCTGGAACAAACCCTCTGTCCAAAATACCACTTCACGCGAACGAGAAGCCTCGACAGATTTAACGTGCATCAACCCCTCTAAAAGGTGTATTTTCAGTGGCAAAAGACTTGAGCTCATGACGTGCCAGCCACGAGTTTGTGACCATGACAACTCGGTTACCGTGGTCTGAAGATATACGGACAGATATAAATAGAGAGATAAAATTGTCTTCGATTTTTCTTCGAACCATCGATCCAGTATCCTGTGAAGTTCAACTTAGTCTTCGATTTCTAAGAATAAACAGAACTCGAGAAATTTTTCAGATAGATTATTAACTTCGTACTACGGAGCAATACTAGAACTCCTGACAGAATTCAGAGTTCTGAACCCTGAGATTAACTGGCGAGTATAGGGAATTAATTATAGAGTAGAGTAGGGTATTATGGAATATTCGGATAATATGGAATACCACGAGGTTTTGACTCTGTAGCTACTAACAGGGGGAAAACCTTGAACAATAAAGACTTTCATGTGTGTGTGTGATGCATTGTGCTATGAGAGTATATAACTCTTGCTGTGTTGCTGTATCACTCACTACAAAACAAAGTGTGTTTTGCGATTTTTCAAAAACTTAACCCTTTAACGGGCACAAAACTAAAATACACTTTTCTGAGATAAAATACTTGATAAATGTAATGTTCTCATCCTCTATAAACATTATTTAGTCACAATAAAATATCTGATCAGGGGTTTTATTCCTGGGTGGTGTGGCTAGACGTTATAGCCACTGTGCATTTACGACATTTAACTTACTTTTCAGGACAGAAAAAATGAATCATTTTACAATAAACTTTATTTATGAAAAATTATAACATTTATGCAAATAACTATTTCAATAACAATTAAATACAAGATAAAAAGTGCAATAAAATAATATAGAATAATTATACAACATAGAATATTTACTTAGATTATACATAGAATACTTAGAATATACATTGAAACTGGTATATATCCACAGTTTATATTTTATTTAATTTCTGCCTAAAAAGTTAGAAATAGAATAATATGTATTTTTGAGGATATAAATTAGTTATTTCACAAATTTTATGAACTATTTACTGCGGAACTTTATAATATGCAAACGTGTTCTCCAAGTAGAAAAGCTGTAATGAAAGATTTTCGAACCCGAGAATCTTGTAACACATTTTAAACAAAGTTTGTTTTTATTTCCGACCCCCTACATTCTCACGTGACTCTGAATGCTCTCTCTCAAGTACAGGAAGTAGGTTATTTTTCTGTCCTATGTGGGCTCTATCCATATATAAAAGCTTTCCAAAAACCTAAATAAAACGTTTGTTTTAATTGTACGATTACTTAATTCATTCAGATGAGAGAAAAATATACTTAAGACACACACATGTCGAAATTTTTTTCAAAGATCAAAAATTTTATTTATAGTAATCAAACCGACTGAGAAATTATACCGAGAAATGTTTTTAACTCCCCATCAAAGGACATGAAATGCAAAATAAGATTTTGTGCTGTCATTCGTATTAATTTTTATGCGTTTTAGCTTCAATTAACGCATATGGATAGACTAAATATCCAACACCCGCTTGGAGAATTTTTTTTTTAATAAGTGGCTAGACCTATAAGCCACTGCCCGTTAAAGGGTTAAGCAGGTAAAATTTCATATTAGTTCACATGTGACTTGAACATTAAAGCTAAGCATAATGTACACTAAAATAATTGTAGTTTGTAACATTGTGGTTGTTTTTTCTTTCAGTTTAAAGGTTTATTTTCTAAAATAGAGTGTCGGGTATTATGGAAAATACCTAGTATATTCCATAATGCTAGGGTATAACTAGAGAAATATTATATTCATGACTTTTGTGTGAGTGTAAATAGATTCGAAACAGAAATGACTCTTTCAAGTATTCTTAAAAATAGGGCTTTTATATTTAAAAGAAGTTTTAATTAGTTTTCCAATGGTTTAGCCACCTATTGCATAATACCCTCCATTTATCCTTTTTCTTTACAGTAAATTTTTTATACCAAAAATAAATAAATAAATATTATTTTTTTTTGATAAATGATGGCCCCTCTCAATCCCTTTTTTTTTATTTCAATTGTTTTTTTTTTTTTTTTTTTTTTTTTTTTTTTTTGTCAAAAACCATTAAAGTTATTTTTAGAAATGTAAATGTTATTCCATAATACCCTACTATCATCTGCTATATTTTTCTAATTAAAAAAAAAATATCATTTTTTGGGGTTGGAGGATTTTTTTTTTCTCAAACATTCGGAGCAAAACAAAAAATATTTATGCTTTTAATTTTTTAAGGTAAGAATGCAGTATTTGGAGCATTAATTCTTAGACTTCTCAGATAAAAAAAAAAGAAGAGTTTTTAAATGCTTTTTACTTTTAAAGGCCTATAACGACAAATATATCATAACGTCGTTTTTAAACGTCGTAACGAAACAATATATTAGAACGTTTTCTATGTATAGAGGTGTTCTGTATTTGCTTCGTATTTTAACAGTAGAGAGAGAGAGAGAGAGAATAATCTTTGAAACCTGATTTTGCTGTACTCGTTAATTATTCTCATTCACTTAAAAACTCATACACTTATCAGTTGTACTAATTTTCCTAGCCACTATTCTATATATTAATAACAGAATCCTAAGCGTCTTAACTTTGTTTCCATACAGAATTGCAATTATATATGGTTTATAATGACATTACACAACATGAAAAAAAAAATCGTCTGCAATCTTTCGGCATGCATTTGTCACACAAAGGACTGGCGGCCTTTATTGTAAATGACGACCCTCCAGGGGTGCAGCAGCGAAGACCTTCAGACGATTTGTGGGGGTGTAAGGGGGTGGACCAACTGACAGGAATCCGCATCCTGTTTCCTTCCTCCAAGCGAACAGGAAATCTGAAGGAGAGATTATCATCAGTTATTTGAGCCCTTTTCTTCTCGGCTGCGCTTGGGTAATAAGGGACGTTTTGGAAGAGTGCAGGAGGGTGGAGGAAAGGACACATGAATTTTTTTTGTTGTTTCCCGTCCTATAACTACCTCACACATGGATGTATCCTTATGAGGAAAAAATGCTTTTATGTATCATAAATAGTACCACATGTTGAGTCTTAATAATTAAGATTTTATTAATACACTGTAACCCCCACCCCTCCGCTTCGCCTGGTATTTCATCATGTTATATAAATATATACAGTTATTTATAAGTTCATGGTACTGATAAAAATTATTATATATAACACACACTTCTTTATTTAAAAAGAACAGCTCTTCAATTTCTAAAATTGCATTTATCTTTTACGCTCACATAACCCCCTTCCCCAAAGCGGATTTCTTCAAAACCCATTTTTAGTGGATCTGTACTCAACAAAATAAACATGCTGCCCAAGTTTCTAGTCTAAGTCTCATAGTTCAAAAACGAATTCTTTTTTATCATTGTTCCCCAAAACTCCCCTTGAAAATCGATTTCCGTAAAACTCGATCTTAGTGCAATTCAACTGTACAAAAGAAACCTTCATACCAAATTTCATTATTGTAGGTATAGAAGTTTGAAAACGGTAAATTTTTATATGTGCCCTAGTTATACTTCTACGATACTTTAATGATAATCAATAAAATTTAATTGTGACTTAACATTATGATTCTGTCATATGTATGTACATAGTTATATTAATTGTAATTATTTGATAAAAAGTAACTAAAAAAAATTTTCTTTGTTGACTTAAGTAGGGATTGACTTAAAAAAATTTGTTTTTAAAGTACTTGTGTTAAGGTATCCGGCTACGTTCGGAACCATGATTTTGCAAAAGCGCATAAATGTATAATATTTATGATATTTAGTGTCAGGTTAGAAAATGTATATTAAATTGTTTTAAGAATAGTATTACAATAAAAAATTATTTAAGTACAATATTTTGACAAAAAATGAACATAGAATGACCCATTTTCAAAATGCTCTTCTTTTGTGAAAAATACTTCTATTATAATAATATTTTGCCTGTCTATAGCTCAGACCTCTGTGCAGAGGCTCAACTAGAATTTTTGAAATATATAACCTAGAAGTGGATTTATCCATGTTTTACGACAACGGATGGGAGAAGTTTTAAGAAAAAAACGCCGATCATTATTTCAATGGGTTGTAACTCTGAAAATAATGTGAATTTTTCAAAAATCATAGTTAAGCCTCTGTATATAGGTTTGAGCTATATACAAGCAAAATATTACTACAATAAAAGCATTTTTCACAAAAGAAGAACATTTGGAATAAAGGTTATTCTGAGTTTATTTTTTGCCGAAATATTGTATTTAAATAATTTTTTTTTTTTTGTCAAAATGTCCTTAAAACAATTTTATTCATGTATTCTAGTTTAAGGGACACTAAATATCATGAAAATTATCCATTTATGCGCTTTTTTAAAATCATGGTTCCGAACGTAGTCGGATACCTTAAATTATAAAATGCACCACTTTAGAAATTATTTTAATAAGCTTTTATTTTAATTTTATTTGGATATTATTTTTCATAAAGACTGGATCAAATGATAAAATTTCCACCTAAATCATTTTCAGGTATATTTTTTACAATTAAAATCAGCAACCATTATAATAATTTTAAACTAATGCACTCAAATAAGCTCAGTTAAATATAAGAATCTTAAATTGATAATTAATATTCAAATTTCCGAAGTTCGAAACTGTTACCGAAACTACAGCAAGTTGTCAAATTTACGCTGATTTACCCGCAATAATATATATTCCTCGAATTCGCTATAAAATATATTCCCTAGAATTGCTCTCGCATAATAAGTGATTCATTACATGTTTTCCCAACTACACACAGGTAATTATCGTTTGCATAGCATATAAATTGTAAGCAGTTATAAAGCTATTCAAATTATATTCTATTAACTGGAAATGTAACAGTGTATAGTTGTCTACTCTGCGGACTATTTAACTTGAGGATAGCCCAATATATCTTTAGTCTACCATATCGAAAGCATTCGTAATTTCAGTGCATTCTATAATGGTCTGCACAATTTGAAACATTTGTCATGCACCTTTATTATCACATGCTCTATAGACTTTAATACTTATAGCAATATTTGTTAGTCACATGGATATACAGGTAATGTTGTATGTGTTACAGAGTGCAAGGTTTTCTGGTGATTTATTCGTTTGTAAGCCATTATTATACAATGGAAAATTGTTTATATATATATATAAATTGTGAGGGTATAATATTGAAACAGATTCTTGTTCAATTCCTACTATTAGCTCACACTCTCTATATATTTCTCTTGGTGGAATTTTCAATCGTTAATAAAATACATTTTAAAGCGCTCAATTGAACTGACATTTTATAATACATGATTATTTTGGATGACAATACAGTAGTTTAATTATAATTTATAATTAAAAAATTAATTGATTAAAACTAATTATTTAAAGAATTACAAATACAGCCACGTTGGCATCGTTTTTAGCGACTTGTGAAAAACTTGAAAAGGTTTTTTTCTCACGTTTTATAGCATTCAATTGAACTGAAATTTTATAGACACTATTGTTTTGGATGACAATACGATACTTCAATGATAATTAATAAAAATTAATTACCACTTGATGTTGTAATTTTGTCCTATGTATATGCATATTTATATATTAATTGTAACTATTTAATAAAAAGTAGTTAAATAAAATTTTTCTTTGTTGATCTAAGTAGGAATTGACTTATTTTTTTTATATTACTTGTTTAAATTGCTTTCAATGAGTGTTTATTAACGTCGCACTATAAATCAACACGAGAGCTATTGGCAAAGAGCCTCGTAATTTTGATCCACGGTCCAGTGATGAGGATTACACCCGAAGTAGCACCTTTCTCTCAGGGCCGTTTTTAACCTCCTTAGTGCTTTAGGCACTTCAAATTGTTACTCCCTCCACACATCATTTCCAGATCACCCCTTTTTTGTTTTTTTCTTTCCGATTTTAGTTCGAGAGAGATTTTCCCTTAACACTCTTACTCTTTTCCCTTTCTTTATTTTTACTCTTTGGAGAGCCTTTCCATTTCCACCAACTATGAAACCACTGTATCCCGGACTGACAACCGTCAGCCGTAAGGAAAGGTTACGGCATCACGAACCACCAACCCTTTTGTGAACTAGTACAGTAAATTTATGAAATCGTTTGCACAATTATAGTATAGAGCAGTGCTATGCAAACTTTTTATCGCTGCGGACCGGTCAACGTTTGATAATTTTACAAGCGCCCGCTGTGGGTGAGACACGTTGATTGCTTATATTTTAGATTGTTTTGGTTTAAGGTATCCGACTACGTTTTTTTTTCGGAACCGTGATTTTGAAACAGCTCATAAATGGGTATTTTTCATGATATTTAGTTTCACTTAGATAGGAATACATGTATAAAATTGTTTTAAGGGCGTTTTGACAAATTTTTTTTATTTAAATACAATATTTTGGCAAAAAATTAACTTAGAATAATAATAGAATAACTTTTTTTCAAAATGTTCTCCTTTTATAAAAAAAATGCTTCTAAAATAATAATATTTTGCTTATATAAAGTAAAGATTTCTCCAGAGAGTCTGAAAAAGGAATTTTGAAAAATTCACATTATTTTCAGAGTTACAACCCATTGAAATAATTATCGGCGTTTTTTTCTTAAAATTTCTGCCCTCTGTTGTCGTAAATCATGAATAAACCCACTTCTAACTTATACATTTCAAAAATTCTAATTGAGCCTCTGTACAGAGGTCTGAGCTATAGACAGGCAAAATATTATTATAATAGAAGCATTTTTCGCAAAAAGAAAATATTTCGAAAATGAGTCATTCTATGTTCATTTTTTGTCAAAATATTGTACTTAAATAATTTTTTACTGTAATAATATTCTTAAAACAATTTTATATACATTTTCTAATCCAAGTGTGACACTAAATATCATAAATAGTATCCATTTAATGCTTTTGCAAAATAACGGCTTAGTACGTAGTCGGATACCTTAACAATTTTAATTTAGTTACATTTAAATATGCCTTCAGAATAAAATATAGTTAAACCAAAAAAATGAATAAAAGTGATTTAACGTGGAATATAATGTGATTTCTGTGGAAAGTTGTGCAAACCCGAGAGAATTGCGCCACTTAAAATAAAATGGCAATAGTTTAATGTTCTTTAGGCGGCCCGGCACCATTTGATCCACGGACCGGTACCGGTCCATGGATGGGGGGTTGTGGATCACTGGTATAGAGCAGTGATACTCAATCTACGGCCCGCGGGATGCATGTGGCCTGTCGGGGTTTTTTGAGTGAGCGAACGAACGACTCGCTCGCTGTTGAACGACGCTGAAATCGCACTTGTCTCTGTCTTGGCTTGGAGTACGGACTGCTTTGCTGAACATTGGAATAAAATATGATATGATAAACGACTACACTTTACATTTCTCCTGTCAATCTTTAAGAGAGAATTACTCCAATACATGATATATATATATATATATATATATATATATGTAATAATTCCCAGTAATTTAAAATTTAATAGCTCTTGAATTATTTACAGTCTAGTCCTTCAGAACAATCATGTAATCATTTTAATTAGCTACCCACTTACCGGGGACTTTTGAAACTACATCCATCTACCTCCTACATCACGTGCTGTCCCGCTGGATATAAATACCGATGACTCTGGAAATCCCGCTCTCTTCTTTTTTGTCCTTTCATCATGTAGCCGGCTGCTTCGTGTTGTGTGCTCGTAGTTTCTTTGTTCTATGTTGTGTTGTCCGTGCTTACTGTAATTAATATGCCTAGGTCAGTGCTTCTCAAACTTTCAATATTTGCGACCCAATATTCAGTCATAATTTTCATCGTCCCCCCCAATAATACTATAATTTGACGCTAAAGCGACTGTACCTCTTAAGTGCAACCGGCGTGTATATACATTTCACTCAACCGGTACGTTTAATTACCGGGACGTATATATACGTCTTTCCAAAGTACAATCTTTTCTGTGCACTGCTGTCCATAAAATTATTTTGAAGGCCTTGGAATGCAATAAAAGGACTTTGACAGTGTTTGCGAAGGGCTTACTTATATCAGAGGATTTCTTATTTATTCATTTTTTTCCCCACCCCCAATACATCGCATACGCGCCTCCGAAGTGGTAACGGTGGCATTGGGAAGCGAATTGCGTAACTTTTAATCAACAGTTAAAGGATTACTTACAAACCGCAGAAATTAAGATAAGTGTTAATTTTGTATATAATTTTATGTATGACAAGCCCAATAGGTCACTGGTAACTATTAAGCTTGTATTTTTAACTTGGTATTGTTAAATTATTTATAAAATACCTTGTGCAGTACTGATACTTTTTAAGTGTATTATATCAGTATAAATGCTAATTTTATTTTTTATTATGTCAGAATGCATTTTGTTTGTTTACTTTCAGCAAATTAATAATTTTTTTAAATAATATTTTGTTTTCGACTTTTTAACATGCTCGCGGCCCCCTCGTAGAGTTTTCGAGCCCCTCTAGGGAGGCGCGCCCCACAGTTTGAGAAACGCTGGCCTAGGTGTTTCAAGATATGCAATAAATTGGATTTACTCTAATTTACAAAACTACCTCTTCAATACTACACTAATCACATCCACTCGCCACGTACTACCGTAACCACTTCCAATGGCCACGCCCTATCCTTTCGTTGTTCCAGAATAGTTGTCCCATCGCCACGACAAATTATGCCCCACTGTAAGTTTTATTATATATGTATATATATAGAGCAAAAAAAAAAAAAATCCTCTGAAATAAGGAAATCCTTCGCAAACACTGTCAAGGTCTTTTTATTGTATTCCAAATCCTTCGTAGTAATGCTATGGATAGCATTGCACAGAAAAGATCGTACTTCGGAAAGACGTATATGTACGTCCGAGGCAATTAAGACTTTGGTTGAGCAAGACGTTTATATATGCCAATGGTACTTAAGAGGTTAAAGTTGTTCTGTAGCTTGAGAGTCAAAGTACAAAGTTATCAAATTCAATACATTGTTATTGTATGGAGGGGATGATGAAAATTATGATTGAATATGGGGTCACAAATATATAAAGTTTGAGAAGCACTGATATACGCCTTTTTAGTTTTGAATTTCTTTAGTTATTGCAAACAATACAATTTTAATTTTACTTGAATAAATACACATATTAAGTATAGTTGATATGATTATTTATTGTAACATTATGCTTATCATTAGTTTAATTTTTTTCAAAAAGTAATTATAAATTTAATACATAATTTTTTTTCTCGAAAATTTTCTTTATATATGTCCTACACAAATTACTTGAATACTATGCGTTATTTAATAGAGAAATGATTCCTTATCGGATTTGAGATAACTTAATGATGTTTTTCATCATAATTAGGTTTCATATCTCTGCTGTGTTTGCTTAATGATGTGAAATGAACAAAACTTGCAGCAAACACAATTTTTTAATGGATTTCTTTTAACTAGCGTTCATGGATGCTAATTAAACTAATCATACCATTAACAATCTTTTATTACGATCGTGCTTTATAACAACATCTCAATACAATATTAGTTTTTTAGTAATAAATTCGTGTTCCTTAATTTTGAGTAACAATTCATACAAATCTTTATTCTGATAATGTTAATTAGTATTCTGATATTATGCCGGCCAATTAGTGAATCCAAATATGCTGATGTTTAGATTTAAATTCTGCTGGTAATTAAAACTTAATTGGCAAAATCAAGGGACATGCTGGTTATACGACTGAATTAAATGAATGTGTTTCATTTACAATAGTATTTTCGAATTAATTTGGAAATTAATTCGAAAGGGAGAAATGGTGGTAATAAAGGTTATAAAATAAATCTAAATATCTGTTCTATAAATGTACTTATTTTAATTGTAAAATATTTATTTAATAGAAACAACAAATATATATAGTTTTATGATTATTATTGCTTTTTCAGGTATAATATGGAAAATATATCCAAGTTAATTGTATATGTACTTACAAAAGTACAATTTTTATTGTAAAAATATTCGTATAAAACGTTTGGTATTAACAATGTAACGACAAAAATTAAGTGTCCCACCCCCCTCCATTTGAATTTACCACGATTTAACAACGCTGGCAACGAGTTCGGGGCCATGACCACTACCGCAGTTCTTGTCTGTATTATTGAGGTTAAATTTAGTTAGAATATTATTATTTGAGTGAACTATATATTTAAATAAAGACCCTAATTAGTTATACAGTGATTCAAAAGATGGCTCCACATGTTAAATATAATTTAATAATACTATATGTTATTTAAACATTATTGTGTATGTTTGAGAAGTCTTTTTATTTTCTA
>BMAV01024501.1:82398-131538 GCA_019973955.1 Trichonephila inaurata madagascariensis | reverse complement strand
CCCCCCCCCCTCCATTTGAATTTACCATGATTTAACAACGCTGGCAACGAGTTTGGGGCCATGACCACTACCGCAGTTCCTGTCTGTATTATTGAGATTAAATTTAGTGAGAATATTATTATTTGAGTGAACTATATCTCAATAAAGACCCTAATTAGTTATACAGTAATTCAAAAGATGGCTCCACATGTTTAATATAATTTAATAATACTATATTTTATTTAAACATTATTGTGTATGTTTGAGAAGTCTTTTTATTTTCTATAAATTTTATATCAATATTTAAGATCTTTAAATGTATATATTTAGACTTAATTTTATCCTATCATAATTTACAAATTTTAATTTTATGCAGTACTACTTGTATCTGGCGGGAAACATAATTTGTTGCAGTACTCACGAAGTAAGTCTTATCATCTACTTTATTGCATCGATTTTAACTCCATACTAGTAAATACTAATAGGCTATAATTTTATCGTTATATTTTAATAGTATAGTGTATTTTATTTGTAATATTTAAATTTCTCCTAATATTATTCCTTCCTTCCCATATGTCTCAAGAGTATAGGGAAATTACAGGTGAAGGTTGGCTAGCCCCAAAACTTTGTTTTAACTTGCAATCTTAGAGTTTGCTATTGTACTACTGTGGCTAATATTTCCTACTATTTTGACTAGTTATACTAAGGTTTTATAGCTATTATATATATATATATATATATATATATATATAGTATAATTAAACAACATGAAATGATAAGAGATAAAATTGTACCCACAAGACTAAAAAAGAAAGAAATTTGATTTTAAGAAACATATCAAGAAATTAAATAGTGCAAAAGAATATTGTACTAAAATTACATAAAAACAGACAAAACAGGAGACAGAGGTATAGAGCTATTAAAATTGAAGCTACTAAAAGAGTCTTTACACTAAAATGGAGACCTATTATAATTTCTAATGCTGCCACTGAATTAGGCCAGCGAACTTAAGGCTAAGCAATGCTTTATGGACCCAAATTCCCCGTACAGTAGAAATTTTTACATAATAGAAAAAAACCGATCTATGTTGAAAAATTAAGCCTATATCTTTCACACGTGGATGGAACACCAGACAGTATATATATACTTTCTTTCTCTCTCTAGGAGTGGCAGTGGTAAACAGTTGTGCAGTTTAAATGTCTTCAAAAAATATAATGAAAAACATAAATTTTCAGCCCATTTTTTGTACTTTTTATCTTTTATGTTACAATTCTTTTCGATATTCCACTTTTGATCCTTAAAGTTGAGCCTACTGGCACAAATTTTAATTATATTTTACAATTAGGTTGATTGATTGTATGATCTCATGGCACAACACAGTTATGTTCAGTTAGGAGTCTGCTTACTTAAAGTTAGGCATAAAGGGGCTCTCTCAAAAAGATAATTGTATCATTGACGGTATGAAACTAAACCCTTCGTAAACAACTTAATTCTAAGGTTTCCAACAAACAAAAAATGCTTATATAATGCAGTTTACATTATGATGATTAAAAGATTTTAAAAACTCGTATAATTTATTTTCTTACGAACAAAAGATTATAAAATTCAATAAAAAAATTGTAGTTTAACCTAATATACATGCATCTTGGGTGAAAAGAAGTATAGGTTGCATAACAAATTAGGCTGTTTTTCCGTTAGATAATGATTTTAATCTAGCAAATTTTCTTTTCAGTTAGAACTTACAATGTTAAGTTTTTATTTTACAATGTTGCCAAAATTGTCAATTTGTACCCAAAACTTTGTTCTAGCATGTTAAATGATAACCAAAAGTACCTAAATATGATTGAAATATAACCATTAAAATTGCCTATTGCACTTCTAGTTTTACTAACTGGTA
Source organism: Trichonephila inaurata madagascariensis (assembly GCA_019973955.1). NCBI lineage: Eukaryota > Metazoa > Arthropoda > Arachnida > Araneae > Nephilidae > Trichonephila > Trichonephila inaurata. The sequence goes on along the minus strand of BMAV01024501.1, from coordinate 129,662 downwards.
TACGCAATAGCCACAAAATCCACATACATCAATGGATATTACGTTAAATAAAGAATGAAACAAGTAGTTATGTAACAGAAATCATATTTATCAATTGTTAGGTAAATACAAAAACTTTCTGGTAAAAAACAAGGGAACTCAAAGTACATGACAAATAAATCACAATGGAGATCGGAACTTCACAAAAGTGTGAATGGAGCACAAAAGCATCAATACATTATGCCCCTAAAATGAGCAAACAATAAAATTAATAATTTGTTGAACCCACCTTTCAAAGAAATAACTGCCTTTAATCTGGGCTTCGATAAAACAAGTTTTCATGTGATGTTATGAGTTATTTCGGACCACGCACTGTGGACAGCACTGCAGGTATATCCATCGAGTATCCAGGGTCCCGGATAAGCTGGACTTAACCAGATTTTCTGGTTATAAATTTCGATCCGCCAGTGCCAAGGTGACCCGTAGATCTTCTGCGCCCAGGGCTCGAAATTAGTTTAAATCGGCACAGCTGGACAATGCATTTTTTTGAAGAATATTTGTCAGGAATGCAAAATGTTCTTATTTTACTCTCAGGTTCATCTAATAAATGTTGAATGGGGCTCAAGTCAGGTGACTGAGGAGGTAAATGTAGCTACCAAGGTACGTTGTACAAGAGCCATTCAGTCACGACGTGTGCTGTATGTTTTGGGTCGCTATCTTGTTGGAAGATCCATTCCTTGCCTAGCCCCAATATGTCCCCAGATTGTAACACACTACCTTGTAATATCTTCAGGTACTGCAGCACGTCTATGATATCTTCAATAAACACGAAATTTCCACATTCAGATGGTGACATTGATCCCCAAACCATTACACAATCACAGCCGCTCTTCACTGTAGACATCATGTCTTCGTATGTCATAACTATAACTGTGAATGTGTACTTGTGTTAACTGTGTATTGTAACTGTATATATTTGCTTGTGTTGTTGCTGCTGTGAGATGACGTTGTCACCTCAAACTTAATAAAATGATATAACGAAGAACTGTTTGAACGCTTCGAATGCAAATGTTCTGAAGAACATTCTGAAACCAATGAACATAACATCGTATTCCATTTCAGTTTTTCTTCCTTCTCTATACTTTCCTGTTGTTGTATTTACACTCGTCCGTAAATAATACACTTCTACAAAAAGCTTCGTCTTTCTGAAAATTCTGTTCTGCAAATTATAATTTTTTTCTGACGATTGATTCTGTTGATTAGTGGTTTTCTACATGGAACTCAATCACACACACACACACATATCCTTTAGACCGGATAGTTCTATGAACTGTCTTACCACAGAGTTTTGTTGAACGTGTCACAAAATTGTCCGTTAATTTTTTGGAGCTAATAGTGGTACATTTTTCTTAACCTTCTTTACAATAGAGTGACCATCTCGATCACTTAAAATCCTAGGCTGACAACTTTGTGGTTTATTAAAGGTGTGACCTCTTGAATTATAACTTGTAATAACTCTTTGAACGCTTGCACAGCTTTTCATGATAATTTTCGAGATTTCATCGTACGATTTGTCGTTGTCTCGCTAACGTACTATAGTATTTCTCAAATATAGAGACATTTCCTTTCCAGTAGGCATCTCAAGAGAAATTATTTTCAGAAACTACTGACAAACAAGCAGAACAATACATTCTTAATATACAAGTCTCAAAATTAGGACTTCTTTCATAAAGAAAGGCTCAAAATCTCCTCCTCCTGTATCTCTATGTAGATTTTTGTGGCGTCTGATATCAACATATTTCTCTGGTTTAGTGAGTGAGTGAGTTTGATGTTTTATGGCGCAAGAGCCAGTTTTGGCTATACTGCGCCAAACATTCATAGGTCTGTGGTCTGGACGGGAAAAGAAGAAATTGGATGACAAGATGGAGGGTCGAAAATAGAGAAGGATCACTGGGGTACCCCGGGGTCGTGACACCCGTGTTTACCAAAGATAGTAAACCCCTTGGGAAAAGGAAAAGATCACTAGGGTACCTCGGGATTGTGACACATGTACCCACCTAAAGAAGGTGAGCCCCCTGAGGGGTCTCTGGTTTAGAGTAGGCTTGAATTTGATTTGCTATAAAATATTGCTGCACTCATTGTATCCTTCAAGTATAAAGTAATTTTTTCCACTTTCATTAATAATTTTATTTCGCTGGGTGTGTGCAGACTTTTATGACTGTGTGTATATATAAGGGAAAGTCAAAAGGTAAAGATATGAGCAATTTTTCTTTCTAAGGTTTGGCAACAGTGCTAGTATCCAACGCTGAATGAGGAATAGTCGGTAACACTTTTACACAACGTGTCACTCGTCTCTCGTCGTAGTCGTTGGGGGTGTAGCAGATCGTTCAACATTGCAGCTCCATTGACGATCTGCACCAAGTAGGACAGTGATTTGCTTTTGTTTCCGGAAGGTGTGAAACCTATAGAAATTATTCGTCACATGCAAACGCAGGAGAGTGACAGCTGTTTACCGCGAAACAAGATCTACGAATGGATAGAGAGCTTCAAACAGGGAAGAACTTCTTTATGTGATGACGAATGATCGGGCAGTCTATCGACGTTAATTACTGACGGCCATCGTCATTGAGGACATAGTGCTGGAAGGGATGACTAGTATCCAGCGCAGGTGTCACATCTTCCGCAAACAAAAAGCGAATCACTGCCCTTTTTTCCTTCTTGGTGCAGATCAACAATTGAGCTGCCATACTGAACGGTCTCCTACACTCCAACGACTACGAAGAAAGACGAGTGACACGTTATATAGAAGTGTTGCCAACAACCTCTTATTCAGCTCTGGATACTAGCACTGTTGCTAAACCTTGGAAAAAGAAATTGCGAAGTCCCTTTACTTCTTTATATTCGTATAGTACTTAAAATGGTGCATTCATACAATCAATTTTAAAAAGGGTTTAAGGCAGTGTTTCTCAAACTTTCAATGTTTGCGACCCAATTTTCAATCATAATTTTCATCGCGCCCCCTCCATACAATAATAACGTATTGAATGCAACAATAATGTACTTTGATGCTAAAGCTACAATACGATTTAATCATAAAGTGTACAAATTACCAGATATGTATTAAATTTTGTATATAATTTTGAAAAGGACAAGCCCATGGGAGTCACGAGTAATTATTAATCTTTTTCTTAACTCAGTATTGAAAAATTAATTATCAAATACATTGTGCAGTACTGATGCATTTATATTATATCAAAGTAAATGTGTATTTTTTTTTTACTATGTCAGAATGTATTTTGTTTTGCTTCCTTTCAGTATATTTGTAATTTTTTAAATCTTTTGTTTTCAACTTTTCGATATGCTCGCGCCCCCCTCGTAGGGTTATCACGCCCCCTAGGGGGTCGTGCCCCACAGTTTGAGAAACGCTAGTTTAAGGTATCCGACTACGTTTGGAACTCCTGATTTTGCAAAAGCGTATAAATGGATAATATTTATGATATTTAGTGTCACTTAGATTAGAAAACGTATATAAAATTGTTTTAAGAAAATTATTATAATAAAAAATTATTTAAGCGCAATATTTTGACAAAAAATGATCATAGGATGACCCATTTTCAAAATATGCTCCTTTTGCGAAAAATGCTTCTATTATAATAATATTTTGCCTGTATATAGCTCAGACCTCTGTACAGAGGTTCAACCAGAATTTTTGATACATATAACTTAGAAGTGGATTTATCCATATTTTACTACAACATAGGAAAGAAATTTAAAGAAAAAAAACGACGATAATTATTTCAATGGGTGGTAACAATGAAAATAATGTGAATTTTTCAAAATTCCTAGTTCAGACTCTCTTATATACGCAAAATATTATTATTATAGAAGCATTTTTTATAAAAGGAGAATGTTTTGGAATACGGTTATTCTAAGTTAGTCTTTTGCCAAAATATTGTATTTAAATTATTTTTTTATCATAATGTCCTTAGAACAATTTTATACATGTATTCTAATCTAAGTGACTCCAAATATCATGAAAACTATCCATTTATGTGTTTTTTTAAAATCCCGGTTCCCCGAACGTAATCGGATATCTTAATTTCTATGTAACATTCCTCAGAACACCTACAATTTTCTCTCTCACACGGAATATTGATTAAATATTACCTCCGTAGTTGGACATGCGCACGCATACCTTTAAAAAATATTACAAATTATTATACAAACAATTTTAAAAGCAGTCTTTAAAACTTACATTTTTTTGTTATTGCTTGTTCTATCCTTGTATTTGTTACCTCAACTATGTAATTTCTATTGAACCCTGCTATTAAATTCACTCGAACTGTTTTAAAGTAATAGTTATGGGACCTTTTAACACAAAAGGTTATATAATGTGGAAACTAGTCGATGATTAACAGCTACAACTCTCTGCAGCATATGTAAATAACACTACACAACACGATCGTTAAAACACATTTCTAAAATTTACGCACCACTTCAACAATATATCTTCCGCACATAATGTGAAGGCCAAATTTGGCGTTACAACTCCTCTCCCTCTATTAAATAACTAAGAAAGCAACTAAACCTGTTATTAAGTTTCCGATTTACATATCTAGCGGCATTACCATTGTATTATCTCAGATAATGATTTATGATGAAAGCATATAGATGTTTATCGGTACGAAGCGAAATAAAAAAAAGTGCCAACTTGGCGGAGTGAACGCCAATTTTTGTTGCATAAACATCTATCGCCAAAATTAGCTTTTGGTATTAATTAATCGAGTTAAATAACAATGAGCAGCTATTTTTCACCAAACTCTTGACATGTGACCATGATCTTTGATTGTGATTGGATAGATTGATTAATGTGAAATCGAAATGCTCGTAAAAATTGTCATTGAGAAAAGTGGGTGTGCCAAGATTTGATTTTTTATTTGTTCAGTCATTACAGAGAAGTTTTTGGTGGATTTTACCTTGGGTTTTATTTCTGATATAATAGGAAAGACGGGAAGAAATCTAGTCTATTTATATATTCTCTCCAATGTCAGTACAATTCTTTTTCGCTGAAGAAAACCAGTTTGTAAAAAAGTGTAGAATTGAGTATAATTAAAAATTTACAAGCTATTTAAGGAAGCATATGTCATTATATCCATCAAGATTGGTCGTTTGAGGTTTGCAGGCTACATCTGCCATATGGACCCCTCGTTTTTGACTTTCAGAATTTTAACTATAAACCTATTGGAACTAGAACTAGGGGTAGGCCCTAATTGAGATGGGTTGATTGTGTGGAGGATGATTTTAAAGTTTAAGAGTAACCCATTGGAGAACTATTGCTAAGTGAAGGTCAGAATGGAAGAGGTATTTTTGGGAAGGCCTTGGACCACCCAATGCTGTTGTGTCATTAGAAGAATTAAAAAATTAATAGGTTTGTAAATGTTTCAAACTTATTTTATTTATTTTTGAATGTTTTCCGGCTACCCTACGCAAGGTCTGCTAACTTCACATTATAATCTTGAGCCAGTGTCAGTCGACGAGGTCGATCCATAACAGGCACCTCACTCTTAACTTTATTTTCAATTGGAATCTCGGTCTAAATGGGTTCAATGGGCTAGATTCATGACGGTCACATGATACGTGGTACGTGACGGTACATGTTGGTGGTCTCCTTTGAATTCAAAGCTTATTTTAGACTTGTACGTCTTCTTGTACTCTTAAAATCAAGATACAGTTTCAGATCTGATAATTGGGTAAACATTTACAAATATTAAGAATCTTCAGTCTTTCAAAATAAAAAAAAATCTCTTATTACATGGTGTTTTTAAACCAAGCACATTTTTGTACATTATTAACTAAAATATACCTTTTAAAATAAAGATTTTACAAAAAATTGGCAACAGCGAGAAGACAGAATTGATTGGTTAGAAATACATCATTGCATTTATCATGCGACTATAACATCGTATGAATTTAGCCATGGATAATATGGTTTGATACTAATTTGATATGAATATTGTGAATTTAAATACTCTTTCACTTCGAATGTTGAAAACTCGATATTAATTCGATTCGAATGCCCCAACAAAGATTTTAGTAATAAAAATAGAAATTCAAGAAAACCAGGCAACTAAAAGTCCTCTCAAGTTTTGGAAGGGTGGAAAAACAGAGACAAATGTGCGAAAAATGAATATGCGCGTACTTGTTGAAACTTGTAATTATATAGAACGGACAGAGAATTTTCCGTGCACATAATATCAATACTTCAAATTGATATTTACGAAATTAGCTATTTAAATCAGCGTTTCTTAAACTGTGGGGCGCGCCCCCTTGGGGGCGTTACAACTCTACAAGGGGGGCGTGAGCATATTGAAAGGTTGAAAACAAAAGATTATTTAAAAAAATTATTAATTTACTGAAAGTAAACAAAAACAAAATACATTCTGACATAGTAAAAATTACATTTACACTGATATATTACACTTTAAATGTATCAGTGCTACACAATGTATTTTATAATTAATCTAACAATGCTAAGTTTATTAATTATCAGTGAACCCATGAGCTTGTCATATATATAATTAAAAATAAAAATTAACGCTTATCTTGATAATTTGTACAGTTTATAATTAATCCCTTAAATGCCAATTAAAAGTTACGCAGTTCGCTTCTTAATGCCAACTGTTTTCCACGTAGGCGTGCGCATGTAAAGTACTGGGGGGCCGGGCGGAATAAAGAATTAAATAATTTGAAATGAGTAAATCCTTCGCAAACTTTGTGAAGGTCTTTTTACTGCATTCCAAAGCCTTCGGAATAATTGTATGGATAGAAGTGCACAGAAAAGATCGTACTTCAGACACACGTATATATACGTCCAGGGAAATAAACGAGCGAGACTTTTATATATGTCGCGGCGCTTCAGAGGTTAAAGTCGTGTTGCAGATTTAGCGTCAAAATATAATATTATCTAATTCACCTCATTGTTATTGTATGAGGGGGGGGGCGATGAAAATGATGATTGAATATAGGGTCGTGAGCTTTGAGAAGCACTGCTTTAAATTCTGAAAAATATAAAGTCAATTCCTATGGTTTTATTTTAAATTAGATGATAATGACCGAAATCACATTTGTGTCACATCTAATTAAATTTTGATTTCAACAAGAGTGTTCTTACTTTTCTCCTTGAGAAAGTTTAATTTTAAAAATTTACAGTTGACATCTATAATAACTTAATTGCGTGTAAATTAATCACTTAATTGGAATGCAGCCAACGCCTAGTTTCTTTACATTAGTTATAATTTTGAAATTTACTTTTGATTCATTACCACATGCTTTCAGATTTTATTATCCCGGATTTATAATACAGGTTTAGGATAAATGATTCATTCGTCTTGAAAGGGTTATATTTTCAAAAGTATTCGTAGCCTTATTAAAGATATACCAAAAGAACCACAAATTCATCAAGTGTATACACCCTCTACAAATATATTGAGTATTTCAGGGGATTGCATGAATTCATTTTTTCAATCCCAGAATGGATGCAATCCTGGTCCCCTAGCCTCCCAGATCCCTTGATTTAACGTTATGCAACTTCTTTCTTTGGGGGTATGTTAAGAACCTAGTTTACCTTATTTTTTAGTCGAGCTCAAAGAATGCATTATTGCTGCAGTGCAGACAATTGACAGTACTATGCTACAAAATGTATGGAATAAGCTTCGTTATCGTCTGGACGCGTGTTGCGACACTAAATAGGCATGTATTGAACAATTGCAGAAGGTGTATAAACTAAGAGAGTTTGTGGCTCTCTTTGTATTTATCTTTCAAGTGTGTTTGTGTAATATTTTTTTTAAAAAAACATAGCCTTTTTAAAACAAATGAACTTTTTATGCTAACCCTGCATATATACGTTTCTATTTTAGTTTTCGGCTACAAGCTGTTGATCTTGGAGGGGGCGTTTATTTGATCCAACGACATACCGATCCGCAGATACACCGGACATGCCTTAGACGACAAAGACAGAAGGAATCTATTTTCGGGAAAGGCGTTAAGGGCTTTTATTTCTGTCCTTTGTGGTTTGCTACTTGTAGAAGGAGGCGCCGCTGTATAACCCCTTCCTAGAGAAGGAACTTGTTTTTTCCGTTTGACTTTCTGTACGATACTAAGAGAAGGTTGTTTTTCCAGCCAATTTCTGCAATTGTTATACATCTTTAATAAGTTTGAGTGTCGTTGGAACGTTTTTCCATTGATGTTGTGGGCAATCTTTTGTTGAGATGTTGGGTGTAGTTGACGCGTATGCTGTTGCTGTTTTGAATCACTAGTAGTGACTTATTGAGAAGGTCTTAGTTAGACTCTCTATGGAATAAATGCATAATAAACCAGTATTGTTACGCTGGGCTGCCATCTAGTGTTCAGTTCCTGGGTCACCACTTCAGCGAAAAGCTGGCTGGGGTATTTATTTGAATCACCAACCTTCTGATCCACAGTTCCACCGTGCATGCCTTAAGCGACTGAGATGAAAGGAACCCCTATTCGGGCCAGTCGTTAAGGGCTTTTACTCCTGTCCTCTGTTGTATGCGACTTGCAGAAGTAGGCGACGCTACAGGTGTGAAAATGACCCCCTTCCCTAGGGTGCATTTCCCTTAGATTATCTGCGTGAGCTAGAGGTGTAGGGTCAACTAAAGAATGAGAGGTAGCCATGCTCTTAATATGACTTTATTAAGAATTAGAACTTAAACTTTTAACTGATTAGATATCGATTATATATGTGAGAATCTACAATGAACAAACACACAATACAAGTAATATCAAAATAACCTTACTCGGATCACTATTAATGTCTAACCCGATTAATCTCAATTTCAATAATAACGCAAGTCCTAATATTAAATAGTCAATCCTACCTCAATCCAATCGTAGCTCCGATACTAGGGAGTGGCGTCTTTTTACGCGAGTGCAATGGTATGCACCTTGACCTAATGGCTTTATCTTCGGAATAACCTCCGTTGGTCGTCCTTTCACAATTGTATCAATCTCTCACATAACCTTCCCCAAATTGCCATCTCACTTACTGAAACTTCTGTAATTTTAAAAGCTATCTAATTTGCATTTTACCTTTACTTTTCACTTCTTGGGTTTTGGTTGGAAAAGAGTTGCCATTGATCTTGGCCCCAAAAGTACCCAAAGGGCATGTTACAGAAAAGACGCATGAGTCCGTCACACAGGTTACTTGTTTATACATCATTGATAATAGTTTACAAGGATTACTACATTTTAAAATTTAAATACATTTTTCATCTCTAAAATTTAAATCCTCTTTCCTGTGTCATGATTTACATATTCTTAGTGATATATTTGAACAAATATCGCACTCGTCTAATGGATTCTGGATGTCAAGGCGCATCACCAACACCCCACTGCGCAGCCTACTTAAAGCTAACCTATGTGAAGCAAAATTAAATTAAGCAGCTAAATAATTCAGTATTTTGAAACAAATTTTAAAATATATCAAGCAAGATTATGATTTACAATTCAAACACGTCAACACTTTAAGTGTGTGTTGATGCTTTCCTAAAAATAAAATAAGAAATCTATGTAATTTATCCTTCTCTTAAATGTACAACATTCTATAGCAGTGTTTCTCAAAGTTTCAATATTCACGACCCAATATTCAATCATAATTTTCATCGCGCCCCCCTCATACAATGACAATGTATTGAATTTAATAATAGTATACTTTCATGATAAAACTACCATCCGACTTTCACCTCTGAAGTGCCACCGGTGTATATAAACGTCTCGTTTAACCGAAGCGTTAACTTCTCCGGGCGTATATATACGTCTTTCCGAAGTATGATCTTCTCTGTGCACTGCTATCCATAAAATTATTCCGATGGCTTTGGAATGCAATAAAAGGACATTGACAGTATTTGTGAAATATTTACTTACTTCAGATTATTTGCTTCTTTATTCCTTCCTCCTCCCTCCCCGCAATACATCACATAAGCGCATCTATGTGCAAAACGGTTGCCATTGAGAAGCGAATCGCGTAACTTTTAATGGAGAGTTAGGGGATTAATTATAAACCGTACAAATTATCAAGATATGTACTAATTTTTGTATATAATTTTATATACGACAATCCCATGGGGGTCCCTGGTAATTATTAAACTAGTTTTTAACTAAATATTTTGTTAAATTAATTATAAAATATATATTAAGTATCACTGATACGTTTATAAGTGTAAATGTACGTACGTATATCATTGTAGTTACGTATATAGTTACGTATATCAGTGTAAATGTGTATTTTATTTTTTATTACGTCAGAATGTATTTTGCTGGTTTATTTTCAGTGTTTTAATAATTTTTTAAATAATTTTTTGCTTACAACTTTTTGATATGTTCGCGTCCCCCTCGTAGAGTTGTCCCGCCCCCCCCCAAGGGGGCGCGCCCCACAGTTTGAGAAACGCTGTTCTATAGCATTGTCTTATAAATAACCTATGCTGCTGGTATAGTTAAATACGTCTTACAAACAGTGACTAAACTACTTTATACGCGGGTCTTCAATTGCACTCACGCCGGCCACGACCGTGACCACTAGGCTACTTCGGACACATGTGCTGGAGAGTTGCGTCTTTCGCACTATTTTCATTACTCGTTAAGAAAATGCATAAAAATGTATATCTCTCCGAATATAAAAAAAGTTTTTCGTGAAGCTGTAATAAATTTATCTATCCATTAGGTACAGTTAAGAATAACTACATTTTTTTTATAGATTGGAGCAAAACCACTGTTTGGACAAATTTACATTTGTGATGATGTTGTGGCTTTGCATGAACGCGCAAAAATAGCTAAACGTGATGTATTGCAAATTTTACAGCCAATTGTTGAATAAAAATGTATATGCAGAAAAATACAGAACTTTGTATGGAATTCAAAATAATCTGTTTTCTTTGTCTGTGGTTTTATACAAGCCATAAAGATCATCCTGGAGACTATAATAAACCGTCATGCATTGAATTACCTGCTATCATTTCGACGAAAGACGGTTCTATAGACAGCATAGTTGATGTAAGAGTTTACCCGAAAAGAGTGAACACGGTTCTCAATTTACGAATTTTAGTTTTTCTCATGCAGATCCGTTGCTGAATTATGTATAATTTAAGCTGTGTATTTTGTACAATGGGGGTTAGTCTGCCATTAGGCGGACATAGAGGTACTGCCCCTAGTCCTTTTTAAAATAATTAGTAAGGGGATGGTGGACCATTAAAACTAATTTCTTAAATTGTTAGCTTAATTAGCTTAAAATGAAATCAATATAGTAAGTGATTATTACATTTCCCAATTTAAATGTATTTTTTTAAAAAAAACTATTATAAATTGATTTTAAAAAAAAATAAAAAATTTTAAAAATTTTTTTAAAAATGCTCCTTGCGCATTTAGTTTTTGAGATATGTTCATCATTTTTGTTTCATTTATAGATGAACTTCAACAAAATATATCTGTGCGTGAATTTTTAGATCAGAATAAAATTTGATGAAAAAAAGATAAATTTTCTATATTACTTGAAATATTTCACCAATATTCACACATTCAAGGTATTCAAAAGAACACAAAATACGATCCGTTACATATTTTACAAAACTAACGCACGAATTTGTGAATTATATCATCTTTCATAAGTTGTGAGAATTTCAAAAAAATATGATGTAATTTGAAACGCAAGGAGCATTTTACGTAAAAATGAAAATGAAAAATTTACGAACTAAGAAAAGTGCATTTTAAACATTTATTTCAGTAAAATAAGAAAAGTATTCAGTAATTATTAACCAAAATGACAAAATTCTTTGATAGAATTATTCTATGAATTATAAGAAATATTATTACCATAAAAAATCTAAAACGCAATTTTGACCGAAATTTGACATTGTGAAGGTCCACCATCCCCTTAATATAATTATTGTGTGTGTGTGTAATAAGTGTGTATATAATGCGTTTAATAAAATTGCTTGAAGTGTTAAAATGTACACAATGAAAATCTATACAAGAGTAAAGCCTTATTAACATATGTTTGTAGAAATTCCATAGGATTAATATTCTATCTATAAATTCATAATGACTAGCTTTTGCTTTCCTCAATTTTTCCTTGCAAAAGTTATTCCAGAAAAAATCCTTCGTTATTGCTTGCACTTAAGATTGCATTCACGTGATATTCAGAAATGGAACTTGAAACATTAACACTTTTTTTTCGGATTTGTTTAAAAAATGATTTAAAAAAACCTTTCATTAATATTTCAGACTTCAATAACCTGTTGTTAGATTTTTGATATATATGTATACGTATACTATATTCGTTCCCGACTAAATCTGGTATGAAATGTTTTATATTTCAATCTAATACCATTATGCTAAATAAATCTTTTCTTTAATATGGTAAAAGTGAAAAATTGCTTTTTATGGATTAGTTTTAGAATAGATGCATAAGTTAAAATGGAACGAATTTACATGAAAATAGGATTACTTGCCGGAAAAACTGCTTGAGTTAGGTTCAGGTTCTTTGATTTACGACGAAAATAGACTTAATTGCGCTGAAATAACGAATCAGTCTAAATTTATACGGAGGTTAAGATATCTTTTCGTAACATTTCAGAAAGGAAAATGTTTAAATTAAAAAATTCATTTCTTCACAACTGTTTTTTTTTTTTTTTCAACTTGAAAACAGTTTTTAGTTATGGTTATTTTTTCTGTTTAATCCTTTAAAGACTATACATTAAGTTACAAGACATTAAAATTTCTCAAAGGGGTGAAGTCTTTATGAAGCGCAATAAATGAGAGGTCGTGATCGCAAAATCACGGAAGGGTAAATTTCTATTAAGTAGTCGTTGTGCGTCCAGGTGACACAGATGACCCATAGTTTAGCCACAGATAGGCCTTCTTATCTTTAGAAAAAGAAGCTCTCCGGATGGGACTGAAATTCAATCAGAATAAGACCAAATACATGCCTTGCACTAAATATCATATTTTAACAATACCAATTTTAAAATTGAAGAGTGTATTTGTTGACAGTTTCACTTATTTAGGTTGAGAAATTAACAGCAGAAACGATTGTGCTGTTGAAATCTAAGAGATAGTTACTATGGCTAATAAATGTCTTAATGGTATACGAAAATATATGAAATTTAATCAAAAGAAAATCAAAAGTTTTATTGTATAAAAGTCTTTTAAGATAAGTATTAACTTTTGGATGTGAAACTTGGTCCACGTCTCGAACAGATGAGAATATGATAAGTATCTACGCGAGAGAAAGATTTTAAGATTTATTTTTGAAGGAATTCAGGAAAATGGAACATGGAGAAGATCAAATTTAGAGCGCTATCGATCATATAAAGAATCTGACAACGTTAACTTCATCAAAATACAAGGAATTAAATGGGCAGGTCATGTTATCAGAATGAACGAAGACCGCACAGCAAAAAAAGTCTTGAATGCTCAACCAATTGGCACTTTAAGAAAGGGCAGGCAAAATCTCAAATGGATTGATGGCCTAGAAAAAGATATCGTAGTTTTAAAAACTATGAATTGGAGAACACTGGCCTGGAAAAGGCTTCTTGAGAAGGCCAAGGCCCACCCTGGGCTGTCGTGACACTGAGGAGGAGGAATATAAAGCTGCACGAGGGCTATTGGTGACGGATGGAGTAATTTTGAACCATATTCAAGTGACAAGGACGACACCTGAGCTGGCACCCCTCTGCACTTCAACAACAATAACTTCAGCATCGACAGATTAACGTGCATCAGCCTATCTACACAGACGGTCTTCAGAGACACAAGGCTCGAACTCATGACATTTCGGTTACGAGTCCATGATCTTGACCATTAGCCTACCGTGGCCCACACATCAACGGGAGGACGTTTGAGTTCTCGACATATTTAACGCGCAGCGGGTCTTCAGCGGCAGTAAGCTCGAACCTGTGACACGCCAGCCACGAGTTCGTGACCATGACCAGAAACGTTTTAAAACTTTTTGAGGCATTGGGCCTCAAAAACTCTTAAGCTTTCCTCAGCCCAAGGTCCCTATGCAAGAGTAAGCCTTATATTGGATCCTTAAAAATAGACACAGTATGTAACATTCACTGACAAGTACTCGTACAAAAGGTAATTTGAAACAATTAAATGGGCACGACTCACAATCTCACAAAATGGCTTGACCGATGACCATCTTTTAAAGTAATTAAAGGCCCGAACAGTGGGTTTGCTAGATATTTTCTATAACTTCCATTTTTTTCTTGCGCAAGCTTGTTAAGGCTGTCTTCGGTAAAAGTACGAGAGCTCTAATTAAACGCGAAGTACATTTTCAGACAGAAAAATAACCCAATTTCTATGGAAATTTGCATTATTATAACTTACCTCTGTTTACAATATAGTGGTTTTAAAAATTTCAATATATTCCGTGAATACTTTCTTTTTTTGTTTTAATACGTGAAGGCAACATTACGGTATAGGATAAAAAATGAGAAACACATTTTATACCATAAAAAATGAATCAGCTCGATTAAAAATGGGAAGTATGATAAAAAATGCTGCTCTCTAAAGGATAGTGAAGCCTAAAGAAGTGATTGATTTTTCATTTCTTTTATATCTGAAAAAATGTTCCAAATTCGGGCCCTATTCTTTAACATTAACCGAAAACAGCCTTAAAAACTTAAAATGCAAAGCCTCTTAACAACGTTCAAAATATCGTCATATTTCATAAACGCAAAATGTTTAATTTTGCAATGCTACAACCCGTCAATCTTATTTATAGGGAAAATATCTAACCCCTTGGCTATTTCTTATTAAATTCCTTTAATTTTTATGCATGAAAAAAAATTTAAATACGTGGTTTCACTATGAAACCATTGCTCTTCAAAGAGTTAAAGTGGAATACTGTCACTGAAAAAAGTAGAGCACACACAGTTTTTCAATTTGTAATGGTTTGAAAAAAGTCAATTACATTCATTATCATTTAAAATTCAACTAAATATTCCTTCATCAAAATCAGAAATAAAGCTAAAACAAATTGCAAAAGTATGCTTGTTACCGTTAAAAGACCCTTTCCCCCTTATTAATTTTAATTTTTTTTTTTTCAGAACCTTAAGTTATTGCAGTAGAAAGAATCGAAGCCATTGTCAACGACTCTAATTGAATCCCTACATGATTTTTGGACATGACAGTAATCAGTCATTACACAATCCACTCGTTTTCTATAAATTGATATCAAAAGAGGCATTTGCCCCAATTTGCTACTCCAAGAACTTCCGTTACCAGTCGTGGTCACGCAAAAGTAAGATTGACCTGCAGAGGTCAACGTGACTTTTCCCACGTCTTTTCTGTGGTGACAGGTACTTTTTTCGTTCGTAATCTAGTTGGTACGTTACGATTGATGGATAAGATATGGAACTATGGGATTTTAGCTAAGAATTCGGGGTTTCTTTTGAAAAGAAGGCAATATTTATAGCATTTAGTGATGGATAGGTGATATTGAATTGGTGGGAAAATTGATTTCACAATACAATGGAATTTAATTGATGAATGGTATAGAGTTACGATTTGTTAAATAAGTGTAAGGAAGCGTTCATCAATGAAAAAGTATGGTTTGAATAAAAAAAATCAATTATTGGGTGTGCCTTAAAACATTTAAAGGAATTGCGTGGTTTCATGCAATATGAGTGATGGTTACTAATACTTATTGTGAAAACGTCATACACTTTTACAAACTTTTAAATATAATTATTTTTGATGCATTATTCTTGTTTAAATAATATAGCTTATAAACTTTCTTGGTACGTTTTTCTCATTCTTAATAAATAGCTTAATTTAAGAGTAATTTTCTATTTATACAAATCCAGCCTTTTTACTTCTTTTTACATATCTAACTGCTTTATTTGATACATAAGATTATTAAAGCTATGTATGAATAATTTATGAAATATACTATTCAACTTGTTTACTTTTTAAATAACCCCATGGTCATGACCACGAACACTTGTTGCTGTAGTCAGGGAGTCTTCTGACGAGTCATGGTTTTGAGCTAGTAAGAACCAATTTTGATGAAAGGCTGATGAAAGCTAACTCGGAGTCGAGTTCAGAGTCTTCGCATTGGTGATGCGTGAAACTGTGGGGGTGGGTTGCCAGCGTCGGGTGTCATCCACATTACTCACTGTAGTCCAAAATTACAAGTACCGTCTTCAATAGCCCTCTCAGGGGTCCGGTTTGTAGCTCTAAGCCCTTTTGAGTGCACTCGGTCCCTTTGGGCATCCCGCCATTAGCTCTCTTGATGTTTCAAAGTATGACTTTAATAATTAATACAGTATTTTTTACTAAGTAGATAAAGGAGACTTTTGGTAATTAAATCACAATCAATAACTTTGAACTTGTTGTTTATTACTTCTCTAAAGTTGGCAATTTCAAGTTTTTTTCCCCTTTAATTTCACTTGTGTGAGATGTCAACTTCGATACTCGACTGGTTCAAAATTATGCAATTTCTAATCAATAGCCTTCCTGTTTCTTCTAGTCAACGTTAATAAGCCATGAATTAAATTAGATCATATTATTGCGACTCAGTTTTGTATCTCTTACCATGAGGTTACCTGGTGTAGGCTCTAATAAATTTATTTTAGAGCAGTTGTCGTGAGTTATAGTTTAGAGTGTAGTCCGTGACGTAATACAGTCTTTATCATGGACTTCTAGAAAAATTTGTTTTCATTCGACCCAAATCTTTTAATACTGTGGTGTATAGAAATAGAAATGTTTTACCGGCTTAGTATTGGTGCCAATATAAAGTAATGAAAAATTAAGAATGCTATAATCTCTATTGCCTGACTTTGAGACACTGCCATGTGACAAAAATCCAAATGTCACTAACTATATCGTATTTGCACTATCTGTCTGTTGTAAGTAACTAACAAAAACACTCATCAGCGTTTAATTTATATTTATTTTGCTTTCAGAAATCATCAGTATCAATAGATGAAATCCTCAAAAAATCTATTGATGTTGGCTTCCCCCCCCCCCCAAAGTTGAAATATTTCCTATCACTGGGCCAGAACTGCACAAGGATTATTGGTAACGAGCCTCGTAATTCTGAACTAGGTTTAACTAACGACAGCGATATCTAAATTGCTATCTAAATCTTCAGACATTTTCAAGGCGGTTGGCTTAGTGGCACAGTCCCCATTAGTCTAGATTGACTCTTTAATGGAGTCAATACTTGATGAATAAGGCTTCTCTCTCTCTCTCTCTCTCAATAGGAATTTCTGGTTCCTTGCCCAGAACAGTTGGTGTAGCCAGTTTTATACTTGCTACTGGCCATGACATTCTGCAGAATTAACTGTGTTGAATGGGAATGGAAGATTCAAACCTCTACCCACTTTGTGATCGAGACGCACCCATGACTGAGAATCACCTCAAAAGTACGCCCTGTTATTTTAAACCATATTTTTGTAAATGTTGACTGTGACTTTGATGATTTTTTATTGTTCTGTATAGTATTTGTATTGAGAGATTTTTTTTTATTGTTCTGCATTGCTGGGAGGGGGGAGGGTCTCCAATCTTTCAGTCATTGAATTATGACTGAAAGAGTGGAGATGGGCATAGGATAAAAAAGTACTCGATCTCTGAACCACGACATCAACCCCCTTAAATGCCCCAGCTTACATATCTGTCTCTCTACCAGTGC
This sequence comes from Trichonephila inaurata madagascariensis, assembly GCA_019973955.1. Taxonomy (NCBI): domain Eukaryota; kingdom Metazoa; phylum Arthropoda; class Arachnida; order Araneae; family Nephilidae; genus Trichonephila; species Trichonephila inaurata. The sequence continues at coordinate 111,970 of BMAV01024501.1, read as the reverse complement.
ATTATGTGCCCCGGACGTCGAATGTATACGTCTTTCCGAAACACCATTTTTTCTTTGAGCTGTAGCCAGTAGAACTATTTCGGAAGCTTTGGAATGCAATAAAATGACCTTGACAATGTTTGTGAAGGATTTACTTATTTCAGACAAAAATTTGCTTATCTGTGCCTTTTCTTTTCCCCCAATACACTGCATACGTTCCCCTACGTAGAACATGGTGGCACTGGGGATCGAATTGCGTAACTTTTAATCGACAGTTAAGGGGTAAAATCACCATTCACGAGCCCTTGTCCATGCTCGTGACCATGGTCACTGAACAATCAAGGTTATTCTGATACATTAACAAATAATCGAATTATTTTTAAGTGCAATACTCAGATCATCCTCACTAAAAAAAAGTGAATCCTTTCCCCATATTTTGCATGGATTTCACTTATAACTCAGGAAACTCTGATAAAATTGTTGTACGTATCATATTAAGCGTGTGTAAATCCAATTTCCTATCTATCCCCTCGTACACATTGGTTGACACATACTCCTAACGTTTCATCGCGCACGCTTTTCACCTCATCATACTTCCACAGGGTGTTGCTCCTGCAGGTGCTAGAAAGGGAGATACTTAATCTACAGCAAAAAAAAACAAAAAAACGTTGTGCTCGCTACTGCGTGACCACGGTGTCTTCCGCGCTCTTTGTCCAGGTACCAACGTGAGCTCAATAATTCAAAAATCGCAACATTGTGTCGCAAATAATAAATGGAAGGGATGGTGGAAAAAAAAATCGTCTGTGCGTTACGTCCGCTGGGGGATGCACGCGACCCTTTTTTGGAATCTCGACCGGTTGCTTGATGAAGTGTGGGTGATGTCACGGTTTGATGACCGTGCGGTTATTTGGCGATAATTGAGAAATATCGTGTCCAAGCCAAGAGATCGCCTATGGCGATTGAGAAAAATGTAAAGGCCTGATCTCCAATGGTACAGTGTGTTTTGTTCACATATAGTCTCAATTACTTTCTCTTTTTGTAAGTAAGTATGAAATTTACTACTTCGAAGTGCTCACATCCCCTTTTTGTACTATTGGTTTGATTTTTTTGACGACTGACGTACCCGGCGACGTCTTAAGAATTCTTGGGGCCCTGGGCCCCTATGAAAAGAAAGGCTTTACTCGCAACTTTTCTCAGTAGGCAGTATAGCATACGTTGTCGAATAGAAGTAAAAACGGTAACCGATAAAAAAATTAATGTGATTCACAATCTCACAAATGCAGACACAAGCCATCTCGTCCTAGGTCTCGACACAGACGATGGCATAACTTCATAGCACAGTTGTTGAAGGCCACTGCAGCGAACTATCTCGATGACGCAATGTGTGGGTGGAGTCTACAAAGAAGAGCCTTTCGCCGATTAGACTATTTTACACTTAGAGCTTCTGCATTCTGTTAACTATAAAATTAACTAAGAAATCTTTTGTTTTAACTCAGTATTGCGCAGGATTTGTTACGTATATTGCTTTCATGAAAGTGATAACCGTATTCAAGTTGCCTGAGTGGTTGTTACTTTAACTTGTCTTTTTGTAACCCAGTGAGTTCAACAGTCTTAACATTGTTGCCATTTGACATATAGTTCGAAATTTCTAGTTTTTTGGAGAATATGTCCGAGAATAATATTTGACGATTAAAAACCTTTTTTGGACCATGAGCTTACTGAGGCCTAGTCGAGAATGAGACGAGGCCCCCTCGAGTCTGAGGCCCTGGACCCGGGCCCAGTTGGCCCATGCCTTAAGTCGTGCCTGGATGTGTCTCTTGGTTGGCTAGCAATATTTTTCAACTTCTGATTCTAATCATTCCATTTCCTTTTTTTCTTGTATTTACTCGGTTTTATCTAGGTAACGCTCTATTTGTTGTGCATGTAACTAAGGTGATCAATTTTTTTACAATGAAAAGGAGGACGAAAAAATTAAGAAAAAATTACAACGTAATTATATGAAACATTTTATTAATTCAAACAAAAGTACACTAATTATGCTTACATCACTTTTAATTATTTACTTAAACGAGTATTTTTTCATTGAATAGTTTTTTTTTGTCAGCATATCATTTCCTAATAAATCGGAAATTCCGGAACAAGAAATATCGTTCATATTGAACTTTAAGGTAGATGCTACAGCTAAAGTATCAACATTCAATCTTGACTTCTCACTTGTCCAAAAATCATAACCAATTCAAAAAACTCTTTCAACTGCTGCATTAGTTCCAGGGCAGCACTACGTAAATTCAACAAGAATAACTAAATTTTCATACAGAATGTGTTTAATTTTGAAATGTTAAATATCCCCCCCCCAACTTTTATTAATTTCAGCATGATGATTTTTCCACTGTTCTAATTTATCAGAATTCAAATATACATTCAGTGTTCTATTTTCTTCAAACACACTCGTAACAGTTCGGCCTGCATCTCTGAATAGAGATTAACAGATTAGTTTTAAAATCTTGAAAAGGAGGACAAATAGGAGGACACTTTTTGAGGGAGGACAGAACCTATAAAAGAAGGACTGTCCTCCCTACCTTAATGTAACAGGTGTTTTGTACATCTTTACCAAATATGTACAAGAATTCTCAATAATAATAACCAAAGTATTTAATTTTTTACTTTTTACCTGATAAACATTATTTTCTCTCTCTATACATTTTGATTGATTTGCACTCTATTTCCTTTCTTTTCTATTTTCAACGTACTCGATGAATCCTTTAATATTTAATAGTCACAAATGACATGGGCTGTGATAAACTGTACGAGAAATCACGCTACATCTTCGTGTTGAATATCCTCCCTACGCTATAAAATATTCCCTTTTTGTACCCTAACCAACTGACATGCCATTTTTTTTTCTACTTTCAGCCAAGCCTGGCTATATTCCTATCTCGTCTTCACCATAAAAGAAAAATCTAACCTAAAAAGCTGACATTTTTATACTGGACATAAAAGTAAGGAGAAGAGAAAAAATGAATTTTTCTTACTTTTTCTCACGCTCCTTTATTTTTTAATGGGATACATCATCTATTCTACAGTATATTGCGTGCAATGGATATACGCCAAAACCTTATTTTTCTAATTACATACACTGTTATTTTGTGGGCGGGGCTTAATGACGTCACATAGATCTTTGTCCTCCAGTGTGAACTTTGCTTAAGGGTAGAGTGAGAGTAAAAGGCAAAAGAAAAATATTTTACGGCATATTAATAGACCTCAGCACGATTTTCTTTAATAGAAGGAAGTGTGCATGTAATTCGTGTGTATAAAAATACTTAAGCTTCGCGCACGATAGTTAATGTATTGTGAGAAAAATAATAGCGTAGTGATTGATTTTTGTGTAATGAATACGGAATGGAAATTTAGCGCCTCATTACGCATAATGCAATAATGATGTGGTTGAAAAGCTGATTGCTTGTATAAATTATGTAGTTCTTGTGGTATGTTGTTGTTGTACTTGAAAGCTTTTTGCTACAAAGGAGGTTGGCTGTTTTACGCATGTAAAAGTAATTTGAATTTGAATAATTGGCAATAATATACAGATTAGGTCGTTATTTAAATATGATTCAAATGCTAATCGAATTTTGTTTAAATCTTCAGTTTATTTTTACATCCAATAAAACATACCATATAGATCATTTTCTCTACAACAAATTCATCATTTTTTTTATGACACTTTTAGCATCGTACTCTCTATAATAGTAGTAGTTCCCTAACACACAGCGTTTCTCAAACTGTGGGACGCGCCTCCTAGGGGGCGTGAACGTATCGAAAATTCGAAAACAAAAGATTATTTTAAAAAAAAATTATTAATTTACTGAGAGTAAAGAAACAAAATACATTCTGACGTAACAAAAAATTAAGTACTCATTTACACTGATATAATACACTTCTAAATGTATCAGTACTGCACAATGTATTTGATAACTAACTTAACAATTCTAAGTTAAGAACAAATTTAATAAATACCAGTGACTCAATGGGCTTGTCATTAATAAAATTGTATATAAAATTGAGCATGCATCTTGATCATTTGTACGGTTTATAATTAATCCTTAACTGCTGGTTAAAAGTTCGCTCCTTCATCCCCTGCTTTCCACGTAAGCGTGCGTATGTGGTGTATTGGGGGAGGGGAATAAATAATCAAATTCTATGAACTAAGTAAATTCTTCGCAGACAATGTCACGGTCATTTTAATCATTTCCAAATCTTTTGAAATAATTTTATGAATAGCAGTGCAAAGTAAAGATTGTACTTCGGAAAGATGTATAAATACGCCAGGGGTTATTAATTCACTTGCTTAGCGAAACGCTTATATACGAAGGTGGCACTTAAGATATATTCCTTAACATATTCTGAACACTAAAGAAATCTCAATATTATGAATAACTCCAATGTAAAAGAAGAAGATCGTAAGAGAAGAACATACTTCGAAAAGACGTATATATACGTCCGGGCATTTAACGTACTGGTTGAGTGAGACGTATATGTACGCAGGTGGCATTTAAGAGGTTAAAGTCGTATTGTAGCCTTAGTGTCAAATTTTTTACTCTTGAATTAAATACATTGTTATTGTAGGGAAGGGGGCGCAATGAAAATTATGATCGAATATTTGGTCGCAAATAATGAAAGTTTGAGAAGCACTGCTCTTATGTATACTGTTCCCATGAACCCCTTTTTTTACCAAAAATTTTGGCATGAACCCTCAGGTGAAATTACTTTATTTTAATATATAATAGAAAAAATATAAATTTATCTTTCATGTCCTGAAAAGGGTAAATGAAAATAAAAAGGCTATTGATAAGTATTATACTCCAAGATTATTTTGTAAATGAACTTTAAGGTATCCGACTACCCTAAAATCTTTTTTTTTTTTTTTTTGCCAAAAAATGACAAATTCTTTTTATGATTTTATTTTATATGCCATCTTATTAGCTTTATAAAAATACCAAATGTTTTATTTTTCATTCACTAGAACAAAAACTGCAAGCGTTTTAATAAAAGCAGATACCACTACTTTAAACATGATGTCAAACTTTCAAATGCGTTTTACTCGAAATGTGTATTTTTGAAAATGCACAAACGGGGACAACGATTGCTGAAAAAGTTTTGAAAATAATTAACTGAAATTTTTTGTGTATGTTCTGTATAATAATATAATAATATATGTGTTTTAACCATCAGATTTATCAATCACTGTATTATTGCAAAATTTATAGTGCTTTATGTGAATTTAATTACTGTTTTTTTTAAGCAATGTCATATAATAAGATAAAGTGCTCTAGTTTTTTTAGAAATTCAAATATATCTTATCCTGAAGGTCCTTTCAAAAATGAATAGCAAAGCAACACATCAAAATTGAAAAATTGAAAATTTGTTCATAAACTTTTTGTACTAAATGGGCCCCGTTTATGTAATTTTTTTGTAAATTTTTACCAATTTTTTCTCATCTAGTAATAATAATTTCTTTTTCTCTTTTTAATTTTATAGCATATTTTTCATAAAATATACTAAATAGATCTAAAAACAAAAACAAAACAAAACAAAAATTCCACATATTTCTATTTTAAAAAAATTTGTATCAAGTAGTCGGATACCTTAACAAAAGTATAACTGTAATTAACCTCTTAACAGCCGATTAAAAGGTACGAAATTCACTCACCCCCCCTCCCCCAATGCTACCGTTTTTTACATAGGGGTGCGTATGTGGTGTATTGGGGGGAATAGAAAAGGTACAAATAAGCAAATTTTTCTCTGAAATAAGTAAATACTTCGCGAACACTGTAAGACCATTTTGTTGCATTCAAGACCCTTCAGAAAAGTTTTACTGATAGCAGAGCAATGGAAATAATTCTATTTTGGCCGGACGTGTATGTACATCCGGGGCGCTTAACGCATTGGTTGAGCAAGACGAATATATACATCGGGGATAGTTAACTTTTGCACATGATATTAATTGTATTAAAAATACTTACATAACTTATATAATTTATCTTCTTAAGGTATATCCGACTACGTTCGGAACCGTAATTTTGCAAAAGCGTATGAATGGATAATATTTATGATATTTAGTGTCACTTATATTAGAAAATGTATATAAAATTGTTTTATGAATAGTATTACGATAAAAAATTATTTAAGTACAATATTTTGACGAAAAATGAACATAGAATGACCCATTTTCAAAATATTTTCCTTTTGTGAAAAATGCTTCTATTATAATTATATTTTGCCTCTATATAGCTCAGACCTCTGTACAGAGGCTCAACTAGAATTTTTGAAATATATAACTTAGAACTGGGTTTATCCATGTTTTACGACAACAGAGGGGAGAAATTTCAAGTTAAAAACGCAGATAATTATTTCAATGGGTTGTAACTCTGAAAATAATGTGAATTTTTCAAAAATCATAGTTGAGCCACTGTACAGAGGTCTGAGCTATATACAGGAAAAATATTATTATAATAGAAGCATTTTTCACAGGAGAACATTTTGAAAAAAAGGTTATTCTAAGTTAATTTTTTTGCCAAAATATTGTATTTAAATAATTTTTTTTGCCAAAATTTCCTTAAAGCAGTTTTATACATGTATTCTAATCTAAGTGACACTAAATATCATGAAAATTATCCATTTATGCGCTTTTTTAAAATCATGGTTCCAAACGTAGTCGGATACCTTAAAAATATTTACATAACGTATATACTTTATCTTCTTAACAGTAAAAAAGACCAATGCTGGTTTCGATTAAAAACTAAGGAAAATTCTTTTCCATTCATTCCATATCTCTCGACTTTTACTTACTGCCATATTTCAGACAAGTTATTGCATGCAGTGACTAGATTCTATACCTGTGTAAACCTAACAGACGGCCGCATCCGCAATCGTAACTTCCAGTGTTGGACAGGTGTTACTACTTATACTTTAAGTACTTATCTAAAATATTTTACTTTAAATTTTTTAACATGCAAAAGTAATTTAAATTAGTTCATTTTAACTTTCATAATAATAGAAATAGTCACAAGCAGTAGTACACAGTTTTCCAAGGAGGGGGGGGGCGGCCGGGTCGAAAGTCCACCATTCTTGTATCATACTCCTTTTGATTTTGTCAATTTTTGGGAACAAAAAACAATAAAAACTAATTATTGAATAAATAATTAGTATTAATTAATAAAATTAAGCATTGAAAACAAATAATTAAATTTTACGTATTATATACTTAAAATTATAATCAATCGGGAAAAAAAATCAAGGGTTTTGGGGGGCGAGTCCGGACCCCTAGGACACCCCCCTTGTGTGCGCCACTGGTCACAAATGTTCCGTTTCATATCTGAAACCTTTCGCGAACTCCCGAAAGTTGTTCACTCACCCCTATTTTAATATTTATTTGCTACGAACGTTTTGGAAATCACTAGGGCTCCCAAGGAGTCCGTTGGAAACCGTTTTTGAACGTATGCTGTGTAACATAAGAAGAAACGCCCCGATAAGGAGTTGTTCGAAAGAGAAGAGATTGCACATGCACATGCCTTACAATGAAAAGTGCCAAATGATTAACATTTGTTGAAAAATGAGTGACTCACTCCTAGTAATGTTTCCCTTCCTTTCACGGACTACTTGGCTCAACATTAAAAGGTCCGTCAGTGTCAATTGGACACCGGAGCATGTTTAGTTTGTTCTCCTTTCCACATTTTTATAGGGAATTCAAAATTTTTTCTTGACTTTTAATCATTCTTCATGGTGATTACACAGAAAAAGTGTTGTGGTTCTAGGTTAATTAGGAGTGGTTTGACAACTAAATATACCTAGAACGTCCGCTGTTGTCATTTCGACACCAAGGCAACTTATCATTATAAAAAGCCGTCGTTCAACATAAGGTAGTTCACTTAGTAGATATCATGAGTAAAACAAACTTCCAGAAGTAATATCGCACATTTCTTTGATTTTGAATACAGTATTATTAGGTTTTCGGCGAAAATGAGTCAGTTATACTAAAATGGCTGTATGTAGCATTTACTTACCTTCGCTTTAAAAAAAAAATCATTCGATTTTCGAACCTTGTGCAGAGCAGACACCCTGAAACGACGACTGGAAGGAAAGGTGTCAGCCCTGTTGAAATAGCTAATTAGTTGTGAGAGCTTTCTGAGAATGAATCGGATGTTGGTTAGTTATGTGTATGTGTGTGTGTGTGTGTCTTGCTCTAATTTAGATTCCGATGAAGACATAACATTAATGTCAGTGACTGCGAATAATCTGAAGAAAGTGCTGAGGTATTTGATAATTTTCCGGTAATATATATGTCTGATATATATGTTGCTAGGGATGACACAGAATGGATACCGCATAATATTCCTGGCAGATAAGCTTTGCAAAATATAATGTCAACGTCAGTTTTTCGTGATATATAAAGGGTCATAAAATAAGATAATTACATGAAATAATATTAAAAAACCTTTTTACTTAACCTTAACAGTAGTTTCGAAATTATTTAATTATTATATTTGTTTTATATAATTTATGTCGCGGGGTGTCGAAACAACATCGGTTAATTGAAATCTAGTGTTAATTTTCAATAGGATAAGGCTGGTTGCTGACGTGTCGTAAGTTCGTGCCTAGTGCCGCTGAAGAGCCACCGTATAGAGGGGCTGATGCACGTTAAATCTATCGGGGCTCAAACGTCCTCCCGTTGGTGTGGTGTGAAAGTTAAGAGAGGTAGTGTCAGCTCAGGGGTCACTTAAACCATGGTTCACTTAACCATGTTCAAAATAAACGAGATTCATCGCCAAAAGCCCTCGCGTAGCTTTATAGTTCGATGTAAATATACGAGGGTTAGGGCATAAGTCATGGCAACTATTTTTTTTCTTGTATATATGTGAATGGATCACAAACGTATACGTTTTGTGTGGAAGTTCTGCAGGTATAGTGTATATACAAAATAACAGATGGTTCTGTGATAGCTGGTAATAGCGCAGAGAGGGCTGTGAAATCAGTCAGTTGGTGAGTGTCGTGTGATGGAAGTAACCCGTATCGAGCAGCGTTCTTACATCAAAATAGCCGTTCTCCGACGGAAAAATGCGATAGAATATCACAGTGAATTAGTGGAAGCCCTTGGAAATAATGCCTTACCATACCGTAGAGTAGCACGGTGGGTGTCCTGTGTTGTCATTCTTTTGCACCATGAAGACCATATTGCCCTTTATATATATATATACTACCGTAATTAATTACTGTGTTACGATATTTCAGTGCTATTCATTGTCCACACATGTAGTTAACACCTTGTCTTTTCGTCTGTACATGTCACATTTTCCAACCGGATTGGTATCTTCAAGGAAAAAAATAGTTGCCTTGACTTTTGCCCTAACCCTCGTATCTTTCACTTTCACTCTATCATCCTCGTCATGTAACTGTATTTCTAATTCCGAGTTCTGTCCCCAACACCTCTTCTAAGTATGACGTCAACAAAAATCAATCAATCAAGTTGCGAATTTTTATATGAGCATAATTTAAACCGACAACTATACATCTATTGTGAATAATATATATATATATTTTAAATAAACCCTAAAAATGTACGGATTATTATATATTCCGTTCGAACACTGAAATATCTCCCTTCCCTTAATCTCACGGTAAACGCCACAAAACAGTGAATTATTACCTGTATTGTTTCCAAACGATCTCTGTAAAACCTAATTATCATTCATGCCGACTCGCACCCCTCTATTGTTCTCTGCGACAGCGCACACCCCTTATATAAACGTACTCCCTGCTTACTTCCTGCCTAGGACTACCTGTGACCTTCGTTGTGAATTCGATCCTTAGAGCGATTACCACCTGTTATTTCAGTATTTGACGTCATGTACCCTAAAGAATCACCTAGGTAACTGCAGAACCATGCACTGGATAGTACCGTTTTAGAATACTTTTCTTTTTCTTTTTTTCTGTTGTAGAACATTTTGCTTAGTAGAGAAAAATGGCTTTAGGAGAAATTGTAGAAAGATTTAACTAACCGGTAGTATTTTGTTTGTAAGTAAGAGTAGAATGCATAAGGCTGAATAAGTAAAACCCATTATGGTGAATATCGTGTAAAAGAGCATATAACGTAAATAAGTCAGTAAAGTATTAGAATATATTTGAATTCTCATACATATATATATGAATTACGTGAAAAGAGCAAAATAAATTATCTCCTTTTAATTCCATTAGGGTTTTTTAAAAATTATTTTTCTTGTTTTAGATGTTCTATTTTAAATTCTGGTGACTGCGCTCGGAACCATGAGTTTGAATTGAGTGAGTGAATTTTAACGTCGCACTGTTCAGCTACAAGAAGGCTTTTGGCGACAGACCACGTAATTTTGAACCATGGTCAAGTGACGTGGACGACTCCCCTGAGCTGGCACCCCCTCTCCTAACTACCACACCACACCAACGGGAGGACGTTTCAGCTTTCGACAGATTTAACGTGCATTGCTGCTCTACACGGCGGGTCTTTAGTGGTACGGGGCTTGAACTCGTGACAAGGCAAGCCGCGATCCAATATCCATATCACTCGGCTACCGCGGCCACCAGCATAAGTTTGAAAATGCGTATAAATGAACATCTTTTACCTTTTGGATATTTAGTGTCGCTTGAATTAGAATTCGTGAACCCAAATGAGGTCACGTGATTTGCAGCTTAAGTGGCCAAAAATTTTAGGAGTTTTTATATATATTACAAATAAAACACATAATATATTGCATATGAATACACATATGAATATAGTACTTACAAACAGTATGCATATAACAAATAAAACACATATAGAAGTACCCAAGCGTGGGAAAATTTTGCGCAATGCTTATGGGGTCGCACAAAATTTTTGTACAAAAAAAAGAGGGTCACCACCACGAAAGGTATAAGAACCACTGCTTTATTGTAATATTGTTCATAAATGATTTTATATGTATATTATAAGTCAAGTTATTTTAAATATAAAAAAACAAGTAATATATAAAAAAAACTTTTTAAGTCAATTCCTGCTTAGATCCAAAAAAATTTTATTTTAGCTATTTTTTGTTAAATAATTACAATTAATATAAATATGCATATACATAAGATCGAATCACAATATATCAAGTGGTAATTAATAATCATTAGTGTATCGTATTGTCATCCAAAACAATAGTGTACATAAAATTTCAGTTCAACTGAATACTTTACGACGTGAGAAAAAAAACCCTTTTCAAGTTTTGACACAAATCAACAAAAGGGTCGTTAAGTAGCAAAAAATGATGCCAACTTGGCTGTATTTGTAATTCTTTAAATAATTAGTTTTAATCAATTAAATTATTGTATTGTCATCCAAAACAATCATGTATATAAAATTTAGCTCAATTGCGAGCTTCAAAATGTATTTTATTAACGATTGAATATTCCACCAAGATAAATAAATAAATATAGAGAGAATGTGAGCTAATAGTAGAAATTGAAAAAAAGAGGGTCACCACACCTCGAAAAGTTTAAGAATTTATCTTTATTGTAATATTGTTCATTAACTGATTTCATATGTATATTATATGTCAGATTATTTTAAATATTAAAAAAAAAAATATTCGTTTTTAAACGCTTTGGCAAAATTACGGTTCCGAACGTAGTCAGTATCCTTATAAAAACAATGTAAATAAAAATTTATGAAATTATTTTATATCTATCATATGTAAATCATTGATTGATCTGATTGGTTATTAACATCACATTACGAAGCATCACGAGGGCTATTAGTGGAATGTCCAAGGGGACCGAGCTCACCTATATGGGCTTAGAACTCCCCTCTCCCTAAGAACCCTCCATCTTTTCACTCAAACTTTATTGTGAGCAAAAATACCTTGTTTTATTACAGGAATATACAAGCAAGTTTACAACAAACAGCAGGAATTACGTATTTTCTTCATATTACATTGTTCAATGTACATATCAGTGGTCCCCAAAGTGGTCCCTATGGACCCCCAGAGGTTCCTGATGTTATTTAGGGGGTCCATGGAAAATTAAAATTGATTTGGAGGTCCCTGAACAACGTCAGGGAGTCCGCGCAAGGTTTGATATAAAATTAAAAAAAAATACCTATTTTTATTTTTATGTGGAAATTTAAATAAATAACAATAATTCACTTGGATATTCCAGACTGGGTGTTGAACCTTTTTTCGCGTGGATTAATTAAAATCCCAAATACACAGATGTATTCATATTAATAATACAGGAGCATCTGATTGAAATATCCACTAATGAGGGACCTAAGCCAATGTTTGAACATGGATACCACAAATTCTGGTAACAAAAACAGATACCATATTTATATCTTCCATTATGGGTACACAAGTTGTTGACTGCTCTTTCTCTTACAATTTAGTAGAACGTGGATTCCGTCCCTTAAAAAACATCAAAAAAAGAAAAAGAAAAGAAAAGAAACCGACTAAAAACTAGCGCTTGTGGAGACTTGCGGTTGCTACTCACACTGAGACGGACATAAATACACTCATAACATCTCATCAAGTTCATCCAAGTCATTAATTTTTTAAATTTTATTTTAAACAAAAATTATAATTTCAATACATAATTCTTCAACAAAATGTTTTTTTTTTTTAAATTAAATTTGTAATTTTTATACTATGCGTTTCTGTAGCTCTTTTATTTGGGAGGGAAGGGGGCTTGGGGAAGTTTCGACTTTAGAAAAGGATTCGTGGGCAAGTTTTAACTATAAAAAGGGGTCTTTGGGTTATAAAAAAGTTTAAGAAACACTGGAGTATATACAATGATGGACATAAATGAAGATACGTGTTGCATTTTCTCAAAAAATTAAGGGGGATGGGGAAAATTCTACAATTCAACTATTTTTTATTTTTATTTTTTATTATCAAAATAGATATTTATTATGTGAATTTTTAATACAATACTGTAAACATTATTCTAAAACTTTAAAGTCAAATTAATAAACTGGCAAAAAATAAAGAGTTTTTCAACCCATCAAAATGTAGGATAAAGATGAAGTTGATGTAAGGTGAGTTTTATGCAAGATACAATATATTTCATCATTCTAAATATATCAATCAGAAAGATAAGACAAATATTAGTCTGATCTATCTGAAGTAGCACTGGTGAAAATGGTATCGATTTCATGGCCAGTGTGTCATGAGTTCGAGGATAGTGCCATTGAAGTTTTATCTTGTAAAGAGGCTGATACACGCTAAATCTGCCTTGGCTCAATCTCCTTTTTGCGTGGTGTGGGGCAGTGGTAGCCTAGTGGTCAAGGTAAAAGATTCGTGGCTGGCGTGTCATGAATTCGAGCTTAGTGCTGCTGAAGACCCGCCGTGTAGAAGCCGTTGCACGTTTAGTCTGTTGAGGCTCAAACGCTCTCCCATTGGTATGCTGTGGAATTAGGAGAGGGGGTGTTAGCACAAGTTTCGTCTTCGTCACTTAAGTTTGTTTTAAAATTTCGAGTTCCATAGCCAATAACCCTCGTATTGCTTTATATGGTGCAAACGTTAACGAATTCTTACTTAATTCAAGTATCGCTGCAAGCTTAACTATTTTTGCTTAGTTCTACGAAATTTTAAAATGACTAGTTAGCGTGTAAAGACTATTTATACAGTCAAAATAAATCACCAAAAGAAATTGATGAAAAAGTGGCAAGGCGAGTCAGCAGTTAAAAAGGCACAGTAGAAATGTTAATAAAAAGAGGCTCGTTTATAAAAGAATGGGGTAAAATATTTTCTCAAACAACGAAAAAACTGGTGAATTTCGTGGCGAATAGCCTCAAAGACTTTATCAGAAATGGGGGATAAAGAACAAAATGCTGACCAATTTTTTTTTTTTACTCGGATATTTTGATCACGATACTTTCCATTTTGTCCTTCCTTTTGATCCTTTGAAAAATTCTCTTTATTTTCGTACGTTTATGCATTTAAATTTAAAATTTTAAAAATTTAGAATTTTTTAAGGATTATATAAATAATATAACTTTCTGTACAAAAATAAGGAATTGTAAATTCCCCCCCCCCACTTTTTCGAGAGAATGCAAAATATGTCTTCACTTATGTGCATAATAAGCACAAGAATAGAAGTTGCTTGAAAAAATAAGAAACAAAGTATACCTAAATCACTTACAAATTTTAAAGGAAATAAAAACGTATGTTGTTTTTTGCTACTTATGCCACCTGATCGACAGTAACATCCGATGAAGGCCCGCAAAATTCAAGGCGGCAAAGGGCTACTTTTACACCTGTCGTTGGCCTTAGCTTAGAGCATCATGCAGGTGACATCGCGATATTGCTCGATACAGACCCAATTTTGAGGAAGAACACCCTGGGGTGGTCAGGGGCCTTCCACCTCTCATCCCTTTCCATCAACCTCATTAGAGGACTTGAAGCTCGACGGCTATTTAGAATACCCCAATGCCACGAAGGCACTATACATTTACAAACATCTCCATGCCTTATCCGGGATTTGAACCCAGACCCAACATCACAGCATCCAGCGTCATTGACCACTATACCGGATGGGAGGAACATATAATACAGAGGAACATAAAGAGAGGAATAAGTTGCTGGGGAACGGGAGTAATAGATTGATCCTCAAAAAGAAAAGAAAAAAAACATGGTTACTTTTGACCTCTTGACCCATGGTCAAGGGATTAGGATAGCACCTGAATTGACACCTCCCTCTCTCCAAAGTTCCACACCCCACTCACGTAAGTACATTGTTCTGCAATAGATTTAATTCCATCAAGACCCTCTACTATGACGAGTCTTGAGTGTCCTCGAAACTCAAATCCCCGACTTGACAGAAACAACGTCGACCATGAGTTCAAGACTCCGACTACTCGAAGTGTGACTGTAATAAACAATCAATCAATAATCTTAAAAAGTACGTTTTTAGCTATAACAACAATTATGGTAATGTGTTATTTCAGTGCTTCTCAAACTTTCAATATTTGTGACCCAATATTCAATCATAATTTTCATCGCGCCCCCCTTCCTTACAATAACGAAGTATTGAATTCAATGATACTATACTTTGAAGCTAAAGCTACAATACTACTTTAGCCTCTTAAGTGCTCTCGGCGTTTATAAACGTCTCGCTGACCCAAAGCGTTAATTGCCTCAGGCGTATATATACGTCTTTCCAAAGTACGATCTTTTCTGAGCACTGCTATCCATAAAAGTATCCCGAAGGCTTTGGAAAGTAATAAAATGATCTTGACAGTGTTTGCGAAGGATTTGCTTATTTCAGAGGAATTTTGCTTATTTATTCCTTCCCTCCCTCCTAATACATCACATACGCTTGCATACGTGGAAAATGGTGGCGTTGGGGAGCGAAACACGTAATTTTTTATCAGCAGGTAAAGAATTAATTATAAACCGTACAAATTATCAAAATAAGTCTCAATTTTTTTATATAATTTTATATATGACAAGCCCATGGGCCACTGGTAATTATTAAACTTGTTCTAATAGTATTGTTAAATTAATTATGAAATACATTGCATGTAGTACGGATGCATATAAAAGTTTATTATATCAGTGTAAATGTGTATTTTATTTTTTATTATGTCAGAATATATTCTGTTTGTTTACTTTCAGGAAGTTAATAATTTTTTTAAAGAATCTTTTGTTTACGACTTTTTAATAGGCTGGCACCGCCACCCCCCACTCGCAGAGTTATCATTCCCCCTTAGGGGATCGCGCCCCACAGTTTGAGAAATGTTGTGTTATTTACATCGTAACTAGATTAAATGCGTATGTTTAATGTATCAAACTAGTATTTAAAAAAATACCATATCTGAAAAGTATTTAGGTCTACTTTTCTGTATTTGTTGCTCTAATTGCATATTATTTCAATTATTTTAAAAATGAAACTGGATTTGCATATTAGAAAATTTCCCTCTGTTTTTCATTTGACTACACAGATTGGTTAATAACATAAGTAGTAATACCTGAATTACTGTTACTGGTAATGAATGGTCATTACATTTAATCTATTATCTAATTGGTTATGGATAATTATTATGGCTATTACTTGCAATAGGTTTTGGTCTGATGACTTTGTCTTCTATGTTATCCGTTTAGAGAACATTGATAACAATGGCGATGTAGACACACAATACGTAGTAATTTATAACATTACATAAATTTGTGTAAGATATTTACATATTTAACCCTTTATCTACCAATGGTACTTATAAGTACCATTCTCTTTAAAATTACATAGTATAATCATTACGAATACTCTGACGATACTTCGCATGAATATTCTTTTAAATCCACTCTTCTAAGGTATATAGCAGCACAGGTTCTATGATGAGTATTTTAGCGGGGAAGGCTAATAGTTTTACAGCAGAAATTGCGTTTTCAGCGGATTGCGAAGATTGTCACTTTTGTTCCGAAAAAATAGTTAATGTCAAAAGGTAAGTGTCTTATTTTTTTTTTTGTATGTAATAAAGACTAAAACGATTTGACTATTTATTTTAAGTGAACAGTGTGTATAATTAATTTTATAGTTCAATATCTCTAATTAATTAATTAGTTCTAACTAATTAAATTTGCCAAAGTTTAGTTTTTTTTTTATGTATATCCCATAATTTTCATTGTAGAGATTCAAAAAAAAAAAATGTTGCATGAAAAAAAACTACAGTAAATCATAAAGCGATAGACAATGGGTTAAGTGAACTGGGGGAGGGGGGGGCCCCCCCGGCCCCCCAACCGGGGGGCCCCCCCCCCCCTCATTGTACAAATTATAAAACTGTTCATACTCATTGCTCAGATTTTAAAACTAATTAACATGTGTTATGTAATTCTATTTATTTGTTCTATTTTATGCAAAATTCGTTCTTGGCACTCCTTTTCAGTTAAATTTATCACTGAAGCTGCATCTATAGTCCAACATTTCATTGGTTAAGAAGTCCTCAGATTTTGATAAACCTGCAGCTCTTGCAGGTTCCTGAAATGTTGAGTATGTAGCTCCGTTGATTGTTAATAAGTCTTCGTATGAGACATCGCCTTTCTTCTCACTCAACGATTCCAGTCCAGGCAATCGTTCCGATATTTTTCTGTGAGAGCTTGCAATAATGTACTATTGCAACCGTATTGGCGACATTCTATGAAGCGAAGCACATGTTTGCCAATTCAGTGCGCACGACACATGCGAAAATGGGGTTGCCAACTTGTCGAGTTGTCTTGAACGTTAGCAGTGTTGCGATAATACGTAATAAATTTATTACAGCATCACAAAAAACTATTTTTTTTTTTATCTATGTAGAGATGTTTTTTGAATTACAATGCAATGACAGAATTAATTTAAATCCAAAATAATGTGATTTTTATAATATTTAATACAAAGTTGAGGTAGAGCAAAATCCTGAACATAAAATCAAATTCGTGATAGTGTGAGAGTGCTGCTTTCAATGAAGCATTGTGGCCATGGTAGCTAAATGTTATGGCCGCGAACTTATGACCGACGTTGTCCAAGCGTGTGTCTAAATCCTAGTATCATTGAAGAGATCCTAGTATCCCTGTAATGGGGCCGATGAACTTTCAATCTGTCTAAGCTCAAAAATTTCAAATTGGCATAATGCCGTGGTAGCCTAGTGGTCGTGGTCACGAGCTCGTGGCCGGTGTGTTATGAGTGCGAGCCCTATTGCCACTGAAGGTCTGGCCACTGTAGCCAAGTGACCAAGGTAACGTAGTACGTGTGTCATGAGTTCGAGTTAAGAACCGCTAAAGACCGGCCGTGCAGAGGTGGCCAAACACTTTAATCCGGCACTTCTCGCGCAGGGTATGTCACATCCACCGCCTATATGTTTTCAACACTCCATCTAAACCTTTTTTGGAAAATTAATAGTTTTTCGAGTAGCTGACTTAAGGTTTGGGGAGGAGGTGCCAGATCGGGGGTCATCCTTAACACGTGACCTTGATTCAAAATTACGTCGCGAATGGCTCTTATGTTGCTTCACAATGCGACGTTAATAAACACTCACTCACATTGGCATGTTGGGAATAGTATCTGCGAAGAATTTTTTTTATAAAAACATAAATTTATGGCTAACAAAATCTTGGAACAACCATAAAAATGATATAGTACCTCAAAAGAGAATAATTACGTTGATTGTAAGTAGTTTTTCACAGTTTCGATTTTTGAATATAGTAATTTAAAGTAATAGTCTAATAAATATTTTTTTTTCATTTTAAATTATTAGGCTTGAGCAATCATAATGGTTTTAATAATTATAATTTGTCGAACCCATAAACTAAAAAGAAGCTATATTTGAAAATTGGAATACTTTTTTCTGTGCAACATTTAACAACTTTTAGCAATATTAATGTCGTACACCTCCGTGCCTTATACAGCACTGCATTTAATTTAGTGAATGTCACGATATCTAAAAGCTTCTAAAAGTCAACGCCCTAACTTGTTGGACTTCCAAACCCCAAAATTTATTATTGTTATTATTACTGGAGCAATTTTTTTTATCAAACCACATCAGCAGCAAAACCTCAAGAAATTACAAAAAAAAAATAACATTGTTGGGGTTATCAGTCACCCCCTGCCTTCCTCCTCCCTCCCCCTCTGAATAATGTCAATGTGATTTAGAAGTACGACAGAGCATGATTGCGTGATTGTTAGAAATAAAAAACATGGGCTAGAAGTTTCACAAAGAAACCATAAAAACGGAATATTAACCATGCGATAGAAGTACTTTTGGACTTATATTCGTAATATCTTATAGATAAGCAAAAACAGTAGTAAGTTTAATATCGCAATTCGATAGAAAATTGTTATTTTTAAGGCAATACAAATGTTGTTTTTTTTCAATCGACGTTATTAAATGTTCTGTTGCGCCAAATCGATTTTGGGTTCATTTTTGTACTGAAATTATGTAGTCCTGATTGGTTAGTGAACTACTTGGTATATATATACGTAGAGATTGATTAATATTTGTTTTTAATACCTGGAACCGAACAATTGCGTAGAACGGAAGAGTTACATAGTGTTCAAATTAAGATTCTGTTTTTATATATATACATCTCATCAGTAAATATGATACAAAATATCTTTTCAATGTTTTTTAATTCTGGGAGTAAACATAGGTATCACGCTATTCGATATAGTTTTGGATATGTAATCTCCTTTACACTTAATTTGATACATGTTGCAAAATAATCAGGCTACTGTTTGAAAAATACGTTCTAAAAATAAAAGGGAAATTCACTGAAAAAAAATAGGAGATATCGTATCTCATGTATCAACTCTGTTCAGCTTTAAAGTAAGAGGAAAGTTTTAGATACTTACTCGTTAGTCCAATGTTTCTCAAACTTTCAATATTTGCGTACCAATATTCAACCATAATTTCCATCGCCCCCCCACACCATACAATAACAATGTATTGAAATCAATTATACTGTACTTTGATGCTAAAGCTAGAATACTACTGTATTCAGTGCCACCGGCGTATATAAACGCCTCACTCAGCCAAAATATTATTATCCCCTGACGTATATATACGTCTTTCCAAAGTAAGATCTTTTCTGTGCACTGCTATCCATAAAATTATTCCAAAGGCTATGGAATGCAATAAAAGGACCTTGACAATGTCTCCGATGACACTGATGGTGAATTGCGTAACTTTTAATCGGTAGTTAAGGGATTAATTATAAACGGAACAAAAAAAGTATCAAGATAAGTGTATAGTGAGTCGTAGAGAGTTATCACGCCCCCCAAGGGAAGAGCACCCCACAGTTTGAGAAACGCTGCATTAGTCAGTTGACCATTTTCGCCAAAGAAAAAAAAAACGGTCACCATAGGCAGTGATGTACAGTCAATAATGGTTCGAACAATAGAACCTTGTGTGTAAAAGTTGTCTTAATTTTCTTCTCGTTTTTTTTCTGTTCGATTGAGTGAGTGTATGGTTTAATTAGCGCAGGAGCCGATTTCTGCTCTAAACTGCACCAAATTAAAATACTAAATTAATGAAATGGAAAAGGAAAACTAAGCTATGTTAGTAACATTGAATAATAAGTAACCCAACAAATAAATCTATAATGTAGTTAACCTAACAATCAAATCATAAATCATTTTTTAAATCTATTCATGTATATATAAAAAGATTGATCTGTAGTCTAGATGGGAAAAGAAAGAAAACAAGAATTGTATGACAAGAAGGAGAATCGAAAATAGAGAAGGATCACTAGGGAACCCTGGGGTCGTGACACGTGTGTTTATCATAGACCGTAAACCCTTTGGGAAAAGAAAAGATTAACAAGGGAACCTCCGGATTGTGATACCTGTACTCATCCAAAGAAGATGAGCCCTCTGAGAGGCTTTCCCATCGAAAAATAGATAAAAAAAATGGGACTTAGCTTTGTTAAGGATAATATTGCATTGAACTTAAAAAAAAAAGTCACATGATCATATTCCATTAGATGGTACTTGAGGTATCCAACTACGTTCGGAACCTCTTGATTTTGCAAAAGCTGTAAATGGATAATAATTATGGTATTTAGTGTCACTTAGATTAGAAAATGTATATAAAATTGTTGTAAGAATAGTATTACAATAAAAAATTATTTAAGTACAATGTTTTGACAAAAAATGAACATAGAATGAACCCTTTTCAAAATATTCTTTTGTGAAAAATGCTTCTATTATAATCATATTTTTCCTTTATATAGCTCAGACCTCTGTACAGAGACTCAACTAGAATTTTTGAAATATATATCTTAGAAGTGGTTTTCCATGTTTAGGATAACAGAGGGGAGAAATTTTAAAAAAAACAACGCCGATAATTATTTCAAATGGCTGTAACTCTGAAAATAATGTGAATTTTTCAGAATTCACAGTTAAGCCTCAGTACAGAGGTCTGAGCTGTATACAGGCAAAATATTATTATAATAGAAGTATTTTTCACAAAAGGAGAACATTTTGAAAAAAAGGTTATTCTAAGTTGATTTTTTGCCAAAATATTGTATTTAAATAATTTTTTTTGTCAAAATTTCTCCTTAAAACAATTTTATACATGTATTCTAATAATCTAAGTGACACTAAATATCAAGAAAATTATTCAGATTTATGCGTTTTTATAAAATCACGGTTCCAAACGTAGTCGGATACCTTAAATATGTCGAGGCTCACACACACACGTCTTCCCGTTGGTCTGCAGAGGAAGCTAGGAAAGGGGGTGCTAGTTCAGGTGTTGTCCGCATTACTTGAACATGGTTCAAAATTACGAGGTCCATCGCCAAAAGCCCTCGAGTAACTGAACAATGCAACATTCACATTCACTTTCCCACTCTATATAAACATAGAAGTATAATTCAATTTCAGACAATGTGTCAGATCATGGACCTTCCGTTTCAACAACAGCAGATAATTAAATTATTTTGTTGAAGAATTAAATGAGAAATTTTATTTAAAATCAAAAACCAAATATGTTCCAAAGTTCGCTTTTACAAAACAGAAAGCCGTTCCTGGTTTCAAATCCATAAAATCATTTGCTTCTGTAACCATTCTAAACAGCACTCAATAGCTTTAGAATTCCAAAGAGTTTTTAATTAACGGATTAGTTTATAATGTCTGCGTAATAGTAACTCTTCATTATTTTTTAAATGAATCTAAGCATCTTCAACTGCTTTTCAAGCAAGTGTTTGAATAATATATATTAATGAATTTTGTATTCCACAGTACTTTATAGATACAAGATAAACAACGCATTATAACTTGGTATTTTATTTATATGAACCCAATCGTGAAATTCTTTTCTTTTTCCTCTCTTTTATTCTATATAAATTCAATTTTTACCATTCTTTTAAAATATAACGACATGAAACTGTTTTCCAGAACCAATAAAATGCAAGAATTTAATTTTTTTGTCGGATTTGTTTTATAAAATTAAAATGATTTAATTTAATACGAGTAGAAAAGATACTCATTTTTGAAAGACATTCAAATGGAATTTTTTTTCTACGAAAAGATTAATAACAGTCTATTCAAAAGACAATATTGTTACCAATTTTCTTAATGGATGTTTAAATAGTCTAAATTTATATTTGGATGTGAAATATGTGTTTATATTACTCTCTATTGTGTTTATTCTATTCTAAATTGTGATATTCGCAAGGAACGCCGTTCCTTACATTATAATGGTCATTTAATAGAAACTTGGCAAAATCTTGGAGATAGAGCCAAGTTGGCGTCATTTTTGGTGGCCATTTATGGCGAGTTTCTGACCCTATGGATTTTTCTGGAAATTTTTGGAGAAATTTACTGATATCACGATCTATGATGTAAGCGGATCTTTTTCAAAAGATCCTTGAGGCGTATAAATAGGGAATCACTCACCAAAACTTAGTCAGTATTGTTTTGATTCTTGATTAGCTGGTGTTTATTTGACCGCGAAGAGTCGATCAACGATTAGTTATTACTCCGGTGTTTGAGTAGGATGAGCGAGTGCTTATGAATAGTCTTTAACATACTTGTATTGTAGACACTGATAGTTGTGTCTGAACGCTGTAGAAGATGTGAAGGCCTTCTGAGATTTATTCTGAGAATACAGCTGTGTATTTCAAGGATTGTTTTTCGACACGACACCACACCAACGGAAGGACGTTTGAGCCTCGACAGTTTCAACATGCATCACCCCCAACTCGGTGGGTCTTTAGTGGTACTAGGCTCGAGCTCATGACATGCCGGCCACGAGTTCGTTACTTTGGCCACTAGGATACCACGACCACATTAAATTTCTTGAAAATAAATTATATCTTAATTCGAAATAATTCAAAATATTTTAGCTGGTGAAGTCGTCCATAACTAAGTAAAGTAAAAATTAGATGTTAGGTTGTAAATTAAGAAAAATTTAAAGAAAACCAATAACATTATATGCATTATAATAAATTATATACAGTCGGACCCCGATTTAACGAATTCATTGGAACCGAACACTTTGTTCGTTAAATCGGGATCCAAACAAATGCAAGTTCTTTGCACTCGCCTTTTAAAAATTCAATAATATGTAATTACTCAGAAAATATCTATAGATTACACACTTTTTGTTCAACAGCCGAAAATACTCTTAGCGAATCATTACGCACCAGTTATGATTGGAAATTTTAAAATACTGACTTATAGGTGAATCTTTTTGATTCCTGACTCGAAAGAGTTCTTTTTTTTTACTTTATGCAGAGAAAAGAAAATATTGCAACATTTACATCCTGCTGCATGAGGTGTATTTTCTCAATTTCCAGGCAATGAAACATGCGTCCCATATATGCGTTAGAAAATGTGACAGTTTTGAGATAAGAGTTTCATTATAAATTTCTGTGCCAGAATTACTTTTCATTGGTTCCAGGTCCGGCTCTAGCAGTTTTACCGCCCCGGACAAAAATGGAAAATGCCGCCCTTCTCTCCAAAATGCCTCCTCTCTCTCTCTCTCTCTATATATATATATATATTATTTTAAGTATTAAAAGATTCCCAACAATTCGAAATTAAGGACATAATCACTTGTTATTATATCAAACGAGTGAAATGCAGGCCAATTTCTTCGAAAAATAGTCTACTGATGGTGAGGATCACAAGCGTATGTTTTAACTTATAGTAACTATACTCAGGACTAAAATAAAACACCTCCTGTAACTCTCTATTTATCAGAACCTCTTATTACCCTTGTCCTCTTTTGGATAGCTGACACCGGACATCGTAAGAGTGAAAGGAATATCCGTTGTGACATCACTCCGAAATGGCAAGAAATTTACAAGTGAAAGATGTGTTAACATATTAAATTTCATGCTTTAACATATACTCCCGCCTCAAACCCTTCAAGCTTAAGCACAAAAGAAAACTGTCATTAAATATACGTACAAAATAAAAAAAAAATAAGATACGTTAAATGCAATACCAAATTCACACAAAATAATATTTCAGACAAAAAAATAAAATTTTTTGTAACAAAAAAAAGTACTTTTCAAATTCAATCCAAATGCCGCCCTTAAAATTTGCCGCCCCGAGCAGGGGTCCGGATTGTCCGGCCCTAGAGCCGCCCCTGTTGGTTCCTCCTACAAATCAACAATTTTCTGAGCTTCAGTTGCACGGATAGGCAATACCTCATCAAATGAAAAAATAAAAAATCCATTTTTTTCTAACATAAACTAATAAATTTTTTTCAACTGTTGAAATAATTCGTTAGTTCGGGTTTTATTATTCGATAAATAGGGTTTTTTCCTTCAATTTAATCGGGGGAAAGAATTAAATTCGTTAAATAGGGGTTCAACTTTATATACATCGTCAAAATCCGTCTCAAGAAAAAAAAGGAATGGTAAGGGCCAATGTACATTAAATTCAAATAAATGTGCTGCATGAAATGAATTCATAAGGCTTACTAAACTCAGTCGTCTTCAAGAATTGTAAAGTTGGGTATATATATCCCAAGTGAAATCAAGGACAAGTAGTTTAAAATAAAATTAAGTCTCAATTCCTACTTAGATCAACAAAGAAAATTTTTATTTTAGCTGCTTTTTATTAAATGCTCACAATTAATATAAATATGTATATACATAAGACAGAATCACAACATTAAGTGGTAATTAATTTGTATTAATTATCATTTAAGTATTGTATTGTCATCCAAAACAATCGTATATATAAAATTTCAGTTCAACTGAATGCTTTAAAACGTGAGAAAAAAAACATTTTCAAGTTTTGTCACAAGTCACTAAAAGGGTTCGCTAAGTCGCCTAAAATGATGCCAACGTGGCTGTATTTGTAATTCTTTAAATAATTAGTTTTAATCAATTAATTTTTATGAATTATAATTAAATTATTGTATTGTCAACCAAAATAATCATGTATATAAAACTTCAGCTCAAATGAACGCTTTAAAATGTATTTTATTAACGATTGAAAATTCCACCAGATAAAAATAGATAAATATATAAAGATTGAGAGCTAATAGTAAGAATTGAATAAGAAGCAAGAAATATAATTTCGCAGCACAGACATTTTCTTTTTAGAACTATATAGTTTTTTTATTCTTTTACGAAAGGAAAAACATTAATTAAATATGAGATAATTGATATTATGTCTGTATATATACTTTTTTTTTAACTTTATTACTAAACGTAATAAATTATAATTAACAACCCAATTGTTATTTACAGTTACAAGACTTCCCTATAATGTAATAGTCACACATGTCTATTGCGGTATAAGGTAATCTATCTCAATTCGTGCACCTTGTTAAAGTGAAAGAAACCGTATATCGCTGTCTTTTGAAATGCCATTGCTTGTAAAATTAAATTAAATCCAAGCTGAACTTTTATCCCAACATATTGCTTCGAAAATTATTACAAATTACACGTCTGTCATGGGTAAACCTTCTGTATAGAATAAAAAACGTAACTTTACAAGATTACGGATATATTTCTCGAAATCTGACAAGCGAAATTGGCTTTAAATGAATTTCTCCAACCGTATATTTTACTTTTTCAATTACTCCCTTGGATTACTGATATATCCCCCATAACCCCATCAATATATCCTTTTTTTACGACTTCTATATATAGTGAGTAAATAAATAAAAAAAAAAAACTTTTTTTCAATATCCTCAGACATTGTTTTCCAACATACGTCACAAGTTAAGTCACTGAACGTCAAACATAATCTCACTCCGATGCTTTGGAACGGAATGAAGTCGCATACAAATGTAAACTTAAACCATACATGGCATGTTACAGCAAGCACTGCAGTGCTGATAAAATCTGGTTCAATCAAATCCATGTACGGCGACTTACACTAAAGAAAAATAAAAAAGAGTAACGAAATATACGACAAATTCCCAAGCGATATCTTTGCGTGTTGCCATTCCCTTGGACACAAATACTCTTGGGGACAAAAGAGAATTTAGATTACTGCTTACCAGAAGGAAAAAAATCGTCTGATCACGAAAACCGAAGAAAGTATAGGAAAGTGGCATTTAGTTATGTAAATGGCACTTGTATGAGAATGTTATTAACTAATGGAGTGGGGGGGGGGGGAGTAACTGAAGCACGTGACGCTTTATTAATCTCGTTCCCCGTTTCGTCGCTATAAAATGATTTCTATTGTTCTTATTCGCACTTAGTCTATGCATAAGGGCCCAAATTTATGCTGGATAACAATAAAGAGATCGCCTATATCGTGCCTTATTAAATAAGATTCATGTACATTCGTGCATTGAGTATTAGCTGGAGTGGAATGGATCAGAGTTGATAACCAACGTGGCTCAAGGGTTATTGGAGTACGTTTTCCCCCTTTTTAGGGGTTACGATGGTAGTTTTTTTAAAGGAAAAGAGAAATTATTAACCCTTCTGATAAATCTAAAGTTTTAATTAAAGCTAATTTGAAAAAAAAAATGTTTTTATCCCTTTTGGACATATTTTCTGTAAATGGCATTTGATTAATCCGATTAAAGTACAGTGTGGCATCACTGGCGTAACTAGTGCTGTAGGCCTTGTATCAATATTCTTTTGGGGCCCTTCTTTGGAAATGAGAGCTCTGTTAATGGGAGTATTTCAGAGTTTCTCAAACTGTGGGGCGCACCCCCTTGGGGGGAGGGGCGTGAGCATATAAAAAAGTCAAAAAAAATGTTAAAACAATTATTAATTTACTGCAAGGAAGCAAAATAAAGTACGTTCTGGCATAATAAAGTGAAATACATATTTACACTGATATAATATACTTATAAATGTATGAGTACAGTAAAATTTTTTTTGCTTATTAATTCATCAATACTAAATTAAGAACAACTTAAGTAATTACTAGTGACCCCATGGGCATGTCATATACAGAATTTAATACTTATCTTGATAATTTGTACGGTTTATAGTTAAAAAGTCGTATTGAAGCTTTAGCGTCGAAGTACATTCTTATTATATGGAAGGGGCGCGGCGAAAATTATGATCGATGAAAATTTGAGAAGCACCAGAGTTTTTAAAATATTTTGGGGGTTTTTCACTTTCATACATTGGGGCCTCTGTAGCTTGAGGGCCCAGTATCATTGAAACTACGGTAGCTGCGCCCCTGTGAGGTATATAAAGCATCCAGCCAGGATCGGATTTTTCAAAAATTGATTTTCAGAAGAATTTTATTGTTTGAAGAACATAAATAGGTTTAAAGAGTCATAATTATTAAATAAATAATATGCATCCCCTCTGGTTTTTGAAAAAAAAATATTATTTTTATAAAATTTTAGCAAAAAATTTTTATTGTTAAAAAACAGCATAAAAAGTAATATTAGACAATATGTAATTTAAATTTCATTTATATACTTCTTGATCCATCTGAAATGTCACAAATCGTAAGGTAAAAAAATGTTTTAAAAAATAAATATTTAATAAAAATTCAAGTTTAACGTTAATGATTTTTCGTCAAAAATACTGTATGTTCTAAGCTAAAAATGGCTGTAAAATGTGATTAAATTTAAACATCTTAAAACCCGCGGTTTGTTACACTCTAAAGGGCTTATAACATAAGATAAATTTCATTGAATTTTATTGGATTGATTTGGAGGTATCCCATTTTCAATGCACAAATCATTGTTACAGTTTCGTTCGTCAAAATTTTTTTTATAAGTTCATAAGGATCTTGCCTCCGCGCATAGAGATATAGGAGAAAGGGAAGAAAGACTAGCCATGTTCAAAATCAGTTCATTTATTTGCAACACAAACAACAACACACGTTCGAAAAATCAAAATTAAGAGATGCACCCAATTTAAGCAATATGAAGACAATTAACGAGGTACGCGAGGCATGAGAAGACTTTAATTATTTTTAACACTTACTTCAATTCAAGTACATTGCCTCCCTCGCTATCTAATCTATATTTAATCTACAGTAACAAATCGTCATCTTAATTATTACAATTATCAAATACTAAATATCTGTGTTACAATTTAAATTTCATTAATCACTGCTCCACTAGTAGCCAATCCTGTTTCTATCTTTAAAACTTGAAAGCCTACACTTTATGTAGTAGTCTTTAATTTGTACGTTAAAATTCTCTTCAGAGGATGCGTTCTAATAAAATAGTTTTTAAGAACCAAAAACTCTCCAAGAGGATTGTTAGTGAGAAGGTCACGGATAGAGCCGTCACAAGTTAGATAATATAAATGATAGAAAAACAACATACAACTCTCCAGTTTTATATATTAATCCTTCCTCTTCCTCAATATTTTTATATTTTTTTTTCTTCTTTTTTCTTATGGATCTAACATCAAAATATTGCATAATTAACACAGAAATACTTAAGGTATTCGACAGCGTTCAGAAGCGGGATTTTAAGAAAGCACATAAATGGATAATTTTCATGATATTTAGTGTCACTTAGATTAGAATACATCTATAAAACTGTTTTAAGGACATTTTGACAAAAAAAAAATTTATTTAAATACAATATTTTGGCAAAAAATTAACTTAGAATAATCTTCTTTTAAAATGTTCTTCTTATATAAAAAATGCTTCTAAAATAATAATATTTTGCTTATATAGAGTAAAGACTTCTCCAGAGTGTCTGAACTTTTTTTTTTTGAAAAATTCACATTATTTTCAGAGTTACAATCCATTGAAATAATTATTGGAGTTTTTTCTTAAAATTTCTCCCCTCTGCTGTTGTAAAACATGGATAAACCCACTTCTAAGTTATATATCTTAAAAATTCTAGTTGAACCTCTGTACTGAGGTCTGAGCTATAGACAGGCAAAATATTATTATAATAGAAGCATTTTTCAAAAAAGGAGAATATTTTACAAATGGGTCATTCTATGTTCATTTTTGTTAAAATATTGTACTTAAATAATTTTTTATTGTAATAATATTCTTAAAACAATTTTATATACATTTTCTAATCTAAGTAACACTAAATATCATAAATACTATCCATTTAAACGCTTTTGCAAAATCACTGTTGCGAACGTATTCGGATACCTTAATTAGCCACATTATACGCAAATTATGAGTAATAAAATTATATACTTTTGAAATTTGCGGATTCAGAAAATCTTATAACGATTACAGTTACGTCTTATAAAAAACTGAAGTTGAAACCAACTTAAAAATTTGTAAAATTTATCAGTATGAATATCCAAGATATCCTCTAAGTATTAAAAAGAAAATCGTTCAATAAAAATTCATTCAATAAATAAGAAAATAGTAAGAAAACTGATGGAACAAATTTAATAAAAATTGCTTTTGCAATAAATCAATTCAGTAGAAGATAGCACACACACAAATAAAAACTACGGTTTAAATTTTGATCTTGGAAAGACTAAAAAAAAGAATAAAACTTAAATGTGGAGTTTTTTTTAAGTACTTTCTAAGTGCATGCAGCAAAATTTATAAAAATTTCTCATCTAAAAAAAGTTTCAATAATTTTTTTTTAAATTTCTTCCAAAACCAAAAACGTAAATATTAAGTTATTTGAAAATATATTGCAGTAAAGAAAAAAATAAGTATGTCATTTTTATATAATGTTAAAAATAAACCTGGTGCATTTTTC
>BMAV01024501.1:41200-66679 GCA_019973955.1 Trichonephila inaurata madagascariensis | reverse complement strand
AGAATTACGAAGTCCATTGACAATAAATTTTGTATTGCTTTGAAAATGTGGGACTCAAGATAACTTCAGACTTTTTTTTTACATCAAACAACAATAACTGTTTGATTATTTACCGATTCCCGGTAGAATAAAAACAACTAAAATAGAAAAAAACAACTAGACTTGAGATTGATTCTTATATAAACACTCTAACTATCTTGTACCAGTTACAATATCTATGAGACCTTATCACTTCTCTGTTATCGATTGGTCTGAAGTGGATCGTGAACGGGAGAGGAAAAAAATTTCCTGGAAATTTGTCTGGGTCTGGGAGATTAAATATAGAATCCCCATTCCCTACCACCTGTATAGGAAAAAAAATTGGACTGTTTACAATTCTGGAAAAAAAAAGTCATCTTTTTCTGATAAATTACTGTATATATCTTTGTTCACTAGAATTTAGAGAAAAGTACCTATTTCATTTTTTTTTTGTAATATATTGTTTTTCCTACTGGAAATAGTTTGTGAAAATAAACCCTGATTTATAATGTATAGAGATGGTTATCTGTAAGTTATCTAGATTGTTAAGAGTAGTTTTTTTTAATAAAAAATAACAATGGTGATTCTTTTTTGAAAAAAAAACTAAAGTGGTTGCTATGACTATAGTTAGTTTTAGGTGGATTAGTTTTGATAGTTTAAAAGTGATTGTTGCGACGATGTGTCTTTTATTTTTTTGTTACGTTCTTTTATTATTATATTTCCTACAATGGTTAGGTGATTATAATCAATGTATTGGATTTTATCTTATTTATGAGTATATTATTGTCTATAAATTTGAATGATGTGACAAAATTGATCAAGTTTTCTTTTTTTTCAAACGCAAACAAATACAAACACATGATAATCCATAATGTCAATTTCCCATAATTGAAATAAAATGCACAGTCAGTGTCACATGTTTGACCCTAATGTTGATTTCCTGTGTCATTCTTATGGAAGAACCTTCTAGGTCAGTGCTTCTCAAACTTTTAATGTTTGCGACCCAATATATTCAATCATAATTTGCATCGCGTCCCCCTCCATACAATAACGATGTATTAAATGCAATAATGCTATACTTTGAAGCTAAACCTACAATACGAATTTAACCCCTTAAGTACCTCCGACGCATATAAACGCCTCACTCAGTAGTGTGTTAATGGCCCTAGACGTATATATACGTTTTTCCAATGTACTATCTTTTCTGTGAACTGCTGTGCATAAAATTATTCCGAAGGCTTTGGAAAGCAATAAAATAACCTTGACAGTATTTGCGAAGGATTTACTTATTTCAGAGGATTTTTGATTATTTATTCCTTTTTACCCCTCCCCCCCTCAATACACTACATACGCTTACTTATGTGCTAAATGGTGGCATTGGGGAACCAATCGCGTAATTTTTAATCGGCAGTTAAGGGATAAATTATAAACCGTACAAATTATCAAGATAAGAGTTAATGTTGACGTATAATTTTATATATGACAAATCCATAGGCTCAATGGTAATTATTAAACTTGTCCTTTATTTAGCTTTGTTAAATTAATTACAAAATATATTGTGCAGTACTGATACATTTATAAGTGTATTATAGTGTAAATGTGAGTATTTTATTTTTTATTATGTCAGAATTTTTTTAAACTTTCAGTAAGTTAATTATTTAAAATAATCTTTTGTTTTTGACTTTTCAATATGCTGCCCCCCTCATAGGGTTATCACGCCCCTAGGGGGTGCGCCCCGCAGTTTAAGAAACACTGTTCTAGGTCCTCTTAAAGTTTTCTCAATAACCCCTTCTGGACCATGATCACATATATGTGATCATTTCAGTTCAGGGAGCACGATATCATATGTGAGACTGCGTTTTTCTCCTTCTGAGGCCAAATATCACACCGGTGTGATCTGAATTTGTAACTTAAGGAATTTGGATTGCTTATAAATTTCGTGTATTTTATCATAACAAAGATTTTATATATAAATTTTTAAGTGAGTTGGGCTTAACAGGAAAAATCGGCTGGTCCTAAACGGGTTAAATAATTATTCTGGAAAATGTAAAGATTCATATTTTTCTAACTAGTTTTGGCGGTTTATGGACAAGGTCACTCCTATTCACATAATATAAATAAAAAAGTATCATTCTTAGTTAACAAACGATTTTTCCAGCCACAATGCCCTTTTGGTAGAGAGACAAACAAAATTCAAACGTTCTGTAACATTATTTAATAATTTTTCATGAATCAATAACTATCAATGTAATTATAATTATGAAGTACGAACGATATAATTCATGTAGTTTTGGAGCATATTTTGATATTATTAGATTTTTTTTTTCAAATTACTTTTGACTTTTGGAATACTTTAAGCTCGACTTCAACTGGTTAAAGTAGTCACTTTACGAACTCATTTCAGTGATCTATTTTATCAAGAAAAGAGAATAAAGCTGTTTAAGGTATCCGACTACGTTCGGAACCGTGATTTTAAAAAGGCGCATAAATGGATAATTTTCATGATATTTAGTGTCACATAGATTAGAATACATGTATAAAATTGTTTTAAGGACATTTTGATAAAAAAAATTTATTTAAATACAATATTTCGGCAAAAAATTAACTTAGAATAACCTTTTTTTTCAAAATGTTCTCCTTTTATAAAAAATGCTTCTATTATAATAATATTTTGCCTGTATATAGCTCAGACCTCTGTACAGAGGCTCCACTGTGATTTTTGAAAAATGCACATTATTTTCAGAGTTACAGCCATTTGAAATAATTATCGGCTTTTTTTCTTAAAATTTCTCCCCTCTTTTGTCGTAAAATATGGATAAATCTATATTCAAAAATTCTAGTTGAGCCTCTGTGCAGAGGTCTGAGCTATATACAGGCAAATTATAATTATAATAGAAGCATTTTTCAGAAAAGGAGACTATTTTGAAAATGGGTCGTTCTATGTTCATTTTTTGTCAAAATATTGTACTTAAATAATTTTTTATTGTAATACTATTCTTAAAACAATTTTATATACATTTTCTAATCTAAGTGACACTAAATATCATAAATATTACCCATTTATATGCTTTTGCAAAATCCCGGTTCCGAATGTAGTCGGATACCTTAAGGTATCTGATTACTTGCGACAACGTTATTTAAAATAAAATGGAGATATGGGGACTTTTTTGTGGTTTTTAGATTTATTTAGTGCAATTTAAGAAAAATATGCTAAAATTAAAAAGAGAAAAAGAAATTATTGTTACTAAAATAGGAAAAAATTTACATAAATGGGGCCCATTCTGTACAAAAAGTTTATGAACAAATTTTCAATTTTTCAATTTTGATGTGTTGCTTTGCTATTCATTTTTGAAATAACCTTCAGGAAAAGAGATATTTTAATTTTTACAAAAACTAGAGCACTTTATCTTCGTTATTATCTGAAATTAATAAAAAAAAAACAAAAACAGTGATTATACTCACATAAGAAACTGTAAATTTTGTAACAAAACAGTGATTGATAAATATGATCGTGAAAACACCTACTTTTATACAGAACATGCACACAAAATATTTCAGTTAATTATTCTCAAAACCTTTTGAGCAATCGCTGTCTCCGTTTGAGCATCAAAAAAAAAAAAAAAAAAAAACCATTTTAAAGTATGACATTTTGCTTAAAGTAGTGGTATCGGCTTTTACTAAAGGACTTGTACTTTACATTCTAGTGAATGGAAAATAATGAACTTGGTATTTTTATAAAGCTCATAAAATGGCATGTAAAATAAAATCATAAAAAAAAAAAGAAATTGTTAATTTTTTGGCAAAACTCACAATTTTAGGGCAGTCGGATACTTTAAAATAGTCATAGTTTGTAGAAAAACTACATTATATGTTAATTTGTTTCATACATTTTGAACTAATCGTAACTTAATATTAAAAGTTTAAGTCCAAAAAATATGTTTTTCTTGTATATGTGTGTAAATCTAATTTGGAAAGCAATTCCAATTATTTAAATTTTTAAACACACAAAAAACTATTCCATTAAGAATTTTTCAAATCTGTTTTACTGTGCAAATAAGAGACTTTTAATTAAAAATTTTATTTTTAATTGGACTTTTTACGTAATCTTTAGGAAAGGAAGATTTAGAGGCCGTCACATTTTTGATTCCTTCTTTTGCTATTTTACATTTAAGGAAATAGAATTTCCTTGAAAGAAGTGAAAATTCATTTTAATGGGATAAAAGTAATCTCTTTGGAAACCAGTGACAAAAGCGAATTTGAATTTTTAATGAAATTATGCAATCAAATGAACTGGAAAGTATTTCATTAGAAACGGATTATAAAATTAAAACTCCCATAAGCTATAAAGACTTATCAAGAAAGGAGGATTACATAGAGTCTTACAAATTGTTGGATTATTTATTATTATTTTTGCTTCTAACGCTCTTTGAATGAACCTATTGTGGGAAATGAATAAGTTTCTTAAATATGATAATATGAATCAAGTATTTTATATCATATTATAAGAAATCTAAGTGTTCCAAGAACCTAAATGGGATTCTTTATTTTAACATGGATATTAACGATGTGCTAATGCTCCCATAAATTGAATTCAGAGTCACACACATAAGCGTAGTTAGACCAGAATCCCAAATAAATTAGTAACAAACAAATAAAAGCGTAGCTCTGTTTTGGATAGAACGGTATAGTGAAAAATGAACAATAGTTAAACCCGCATGACGCATGATTTAATTCAACTTATTTTCATATGGATGCAATTTATATTCCTTTCACCTGTTTGCATTTGTGGAGCTTGAAAATAAGTCTTCGACTTGTTGTTGCCAAGTTCATGATGTTCAGATTGATAAAAAAAAAAGCTTTAGATCTCACCGAGGTTGTCGAAGACAACTTCGGAAACCTCAACAGCTTTATCAGAGAAGTTCAAACCTTCTGGGCCAGGGGTGGCCAACCCAAATGACCTCGCGGGCCACTTCGGAAAAACTTTACATTTCCGCTCTGGCCGCGTATAAAAAATATATATCTTTATATTAAATTTGGATCCATTATAAACATTTGTTGGAGGGAAAATTTAAAACAGACTTACATATTATTATTGTTTTCATTGCTTTTCATGTATAACAACATAGATAATATAATAATGATGCAATGATCAAATAATGTTCAATTTATTTAATTAGTGAGATATCCGTTTCTCAACTCTTTCACTTAGTTTTTACAAGTCGATCTCAATGCATATATATTTGCGTATCGTAATTGATGTTGCAGGTTTTCGGGCGTTAATAATAACAAGGTAAAATAATAAGGTATGGGATTTATTTTTTACAAAAAAAAAAAAAAAAAAAAAAAATCTTTAAACAAAAAATATTGTGCAAAATAGTCTATTTTTGTAAAGTTGTAAAAAATCTTGCGGGCCGCAAAATTTTCAAGGCGGGCCACATGCAGCCCCCGGGCCGCGGATTGGACACCCCTTTTCTGGGCTAATCTTTAAAAGCCTGGCTTGAAATGCTGGGAGCTAAGGACATGTTGTGGAGGCAGTTTGACATTAAGGCAGTTCGGGCAATGATTTGTGTATCTTCTTTGTCCGTCAGTTGAGATTTTCATTTATTTTACGTGTTTTGTTCTAAGTCTAGCGACTATCGATGCTATTGTACGGTTACTATTTAGACATGGGATGGAATATTTAAAATTGTTGTTGATTAGTGTTCGGCTGCAACTGCATTGCGTCGATGAAGGCCGTGAGGTTAGATGATTGGGAGCAAGCTCTGAATTCTTTCTGTTTTGTTTTAAGTCTAGCGACTATCGATACTATTGTACGGTTACTGTTTAGAGATGGGATGGAATATTTAAAATTATTGTTACTTAGTCTTCGGCTGACAACTGCATTGCGTCAATGAAGGCCGTGAGGTTATATTTTCGCAGCAAGCTTTGGATTCTTTGGCAAGTTCTGCTTTCTCATTACCGAGGATATTTACGTGGGCTGGTGTCCTTTGTAGAGTGCAGGATCTCTTTTTTTGTGATGATTTTCTCGATGGATTGGTTGATTTTGAGACTAGTTTGGCACTTGCCCTTTTAGATGGCCTACAGCTCGGACCTTGAGTCTGTAAAGATGATAATGTCGCTGAATTCGTGGATGCTTTTAGAAAGAAAAATCTCTAATGCACTCTTGATACCAAAGAGTTCGCATGTGTAGTTGGATGTGATTTTCCCTACTTGAATTTTATGTGGTTAGTCT
Source organism: Trichonephila inaurata madagascariensis (assembly GCA_019973955.1). Lineage (NCBI taxonomy): Eukaryota > Metazoa > Arthropoda > Arachnida > Araneae > Nephilidae > Trichonephila > Trichonephila inaurata. Next base: position 60,429 of record BMAV01024501.1, on the reverse strand, counting down.
TAGAATTATATAAAAGGAATAATTAAAATAAATATGTTTTAAAGTTATTTATTTCTGTAATCTTTGAAACTATTTAAACTAATAAAGATACAATTGCATATTATTAGAAACATGATAATATATAAAATGTAATGTTTTTATTTTAAGGCAAAACCTTGGGATTATAACTTAAAATGCCGTTCTGCTAGTCCACAAGCATATGCCTCACTAAGCCTTCAAGCAGTATAAGCAAACGATGACCCCATTAGAGGTTTTATTCGGCCATCCATAATATTTTGAGCATTAATAGAAAGATTTTCAAAATGCAAAAATTACTCAAGGAGGCGTGTTCGAATTTTTTTTCTAGCATATATAAAATATAACTGAGAATTTATGCGGAAATTTATTTCAAAACCTATGCATGTGGGACAAGCCGAATTCGCCCTAATAACTATGGATATATTAATAAAATGTGCTTTTTTAAAACTTAAATTTAAAAAAAACACAGAGATAATATTTAAGCTTTTTCTTAAGGTATCCGAACACGTTCGGACTACTTTTTAACAAAATAACATATTCAAACATTAGAAATGCTTCTTTAAGACTCAATAAAAATAAATACTAATAATTAACTAACAATCGTTTTTAAAAAATTACTTAAATTTTAGAAAAATCACAATTATAAGTGAAATTTTAGCAATATTATTTGAAAACTTCAAAGCAGTTAGAGGAAAAAGTAATTAACTTATATTAGCAAGAGTATTACTAAAACAAATTAGATGCATTTATCTAGGGAATGGACTAAAATTTTAATGTTTTATTAAAATTTGAAAATTTTATAGCTGATTGAGTAACCATAATAAGAAATGTAACTTTTTTATGAGACCTTTATTTAAATAACAAGCCATGACTCAAAAAGTATTCATACAATAAGAAATATTTTAGTACATTCTCTAGAAAGTAACATAAATATCAGGTTCAAAAAGTTTTATAGAAATACATGTGTAACATTTTGAGTTATCAGACTTGCCATGATAGATTTTAAGCAATTTAAATGCCTACTTCTGGTAGATCAAAGACCCACTCTTCTGGTTTTTCTAACTTTATAAAATTGATTGTAACTTGGACTCTAGGTAGTGTAGAAACAAAACAAAGTATATTTCGTTAAGCCAAATGATAGCTTTATTAAATAAAATAAAAAACAAAAATATATGTCTTGACCGAATTTGGTCATTTTTAACGTGTTCGGATACCTTAAAAAACTTTTATTTAGATGTTTTTTAAATGCTTTTTATAATAAATTATATTAACTCATCAGTTCTCCCCCCCCCCTTTTTTGATCTGTTCCTAAAAAGTTGTCCATCAGTGCCTTAGACTTGTGTTTCTCAACATTTTGATCGCCGCTGACCGGTCAACGTTTGAAAATTTTACCATGACCCGCTGAGGAGAGGGGGGAGGGGAGACGTTGATTGCTTAGATTTTAGATTGTTTTGATTTAATTTTTGATTTAATTGTATTTAAACACACACACACATGCCTTCAAAGTAAAATACTCTTAAATCAAGAAATGAATATAAAGTGAATGTCTCACAAACCCGAGCGAAATACACCACAGTAAATAAAATAGAAATAATTTAACAATCGTTGGGCGGCCCGGTACCGTTTGACCCGGTCTGTAGCCTGGGGGTTGAGGACCACCGCCTTAGACCACTGGGCTGAAAGAGAATCTCCTCTTTAGACCAATTATCAGACATTTTTGTCATTGTCAATTTTGATTTGCAGGGGGAAGGACTCACCGTAGATCCTCCTTATTGGAAGGAAATTCTTTTCGCTGTCGAGGAACCTTTTGGGCAATATTCCAGCCATTAATACGACTGATATACACCAGTACACAAAATCATTTTTCATTATATGGCCATAAAGTAGCAGAAAGAGCTTTTTGTGATAAATACAATGGGAAATTAACTCAGTAGAAAAGTAATACATATGTGGATATCAGAACCTTAGTCATTGCATGGTCATTGGCAATGGTTTTCCTAGTTGTGTACTAAATGACCATGTCTGACAATTATGAAGACAATTGATCATTGTCTTCCTGTTTCTCTACAGTAGGAGGTCGCAACATTTATCCTTCCATGGTAAATTTGTGTTTACAAACTTTCACGGAACACGTGTACACTTTTTGAGATCATCGTAAAATGTAGCATTAAGAATGTGTTCGGTTGCGGTTTTTTTGCAAAATCCACAACTTTGTGTATGCTCAGTGCTACATATCATGCCTAGTTTAGAGAATATTGCTGATATTTATTGCAGTAACAGCACTATTTACATATTCAATCGAAATTTAGAATCTTATGTACTAGTAGGTGTGAAAGGGGAATGCTCATTAAAATGTTAATTCAATTCATGTTGATTCTATTGGGATTTACATTCCTCACGATAACATAGATTAGACAAAAAAAGTGGGATGATACATCTCAGATGCTATCTTTGTCGACCATAACTCAAAAAATTGCAAGGTTCGTTGCCAATAACGCTTATACTCCTTTTTAGTGTGGCGTTAAATAAAACCAATTATCAATTGAAGGCACGCTATAAAATGCAGTCCTAGTTTCTAACCAGCTTAACCTCGATAAAGGGCATTGTGCTGTTCTGACCCAGTCTCAGTAAGATCATAATCAGAATAATTTTAGCCATCAAATGCTAATGTCAGATATATTCTCCGGAGAACTGGTAATTTCTAACTGTATGCCAACTGGTAACAGTGACAAGGTTGCATTATTATGTCATGCCCCCCATCCAGTGGCGTAATGTACACCCCCACATTTTCTAGGGGGCCCAGAGCCTGACTAATGCTAAGTATGTATTTGGGTTTGGGGCACAAAATCTGAGTTTGCAGGGGGCCTTAATATTCTCCCTTACGCCACAGTCATCATCCGTGTCTAAGCCTAGACCTACCATCATACATCATCATTTAGTTGAATGCAGTGGCGTAACGGAGAATATTAGGGATCCCCTGCAAAGTCAGGTTTCAGGCTGCAGGTTGGATCTTATAAAGGATTGCTGGACCATAACTTCAGGGTTTGGTCCCCCTAGAATCTTGGTCGACCCCGCTAGGTGTACATTACGCCACTAGTTTAATGACAGCAGTTAGTCGACTTGGTTCATGAGATAGTGCGAAATGCATAGTTATTTAGTATGATTTACCATTTGTACGAGTATTTGTCAATATATACTACTTTCTATCAACTTAAAAAGGGCACACAGATGGGCCTACTTTTACATAGAGCCCCAATAAACCTTAAGATGTCATACTTCCATCTACTATTATAGCAACATTCAAATTTAAAAATAGATCTGACGCAATTTATGAACATTTTGTCGTTGTCCTTGTACTCACCCTCCTGAACGTATTATTAAAATGAAAAACTCCAGGAAAAGACTTCTAAGGGATGATTCATAACGACAAATTACTGTGAAAAAGATTGCTTCGTTTGATGAAAATTAACAAGGAAATACAGACATTTCTAAATAATCTATAAAATATGCAATACTTCCTATTGTCTGAGGAGATGTAATATATTGGGAAAATCACCTGATAATGGAAAACCACAAGAAAGAATTTCTGCCAAGCAAATAACTAAATAGAGCATTATGCGTTGCAATCTATATCGCTTTTGTTTGAAACTCAATACTTCATACTTGAATAAATATTGTCATATAGAAATAAAGGGATGTAATATCATGTCAGATAATTGCAATAAGTCATTTGTCAGCTAACAAATCGCACAAAATTATCTATAATTCTAAGAAAATTACATTTAAAAGAAAATTTAACTTAAGTAGATGCATAATTTTGTAAAATGTGTGTTATTATATATGTACGAGTATTAATTTCCAGTTTCTTTCATGCTAATTAGTATTATTGAACGGAAATTTTTTAAAAGGAACTTTTCTCTCATTCCATTCATTTCATCATTAAATAGGTTTTAAATACAGAGATTAACAAAATATAATTTATGAATTTGATAGAATTTTAATTTTATTTGATCACTAGGCATAATATTACTTTTAAATGCAAAACTATTATAAATTAAAAGTACATTTACGAGAGGTGATTTGTTTTTTACTTTTTATACAGTATTCAGTAAGGCTTATAAATTCAATTATTGGAATGTAATCACTAATTTATGTAATATTACTTGATTTCTTATTAACGTCATACATGTAGAGTCACGTCCTAAATATAGTCATAAGGACTATTGGAAAAACACAGTAAAAAATAAATTATTGAATAAATAATTAACATTTCAGTTTTAAAGAAGAAAAAAAAAGAGAAAAAAAAGCATATTTTTTTCATTAATTAGAACTGAAATAATTGCTACCTTTGTTTCGCATTATTTTTCGTACTATATACATAGAATTGTAACCAATCGAGAAAAAAGAATCAAAAGTGATTGGGAAGAAAGTATGGATCCCTTGCATCCCCCCTTGTGTGCGCCATTTCATCTAATTATAACTAAAGTTTATGTAAATATTGTATTAGAGTTTTTGCTATTCACGGGGGAACATATGTTTCTCATTTGCAATATTAAAATAGTATTCTACATATTTCTTTAATAATTGCGTAGAGTTTTCATATCAAATTGAATATGTACCAGAGTTTTTTAAATTCGTAGAAATATATGGCTACATCCATGGTTCAAATAAATTGTACATTATCCACTTCTTTCTCCTATTTCAAAACTCCCAACGCGACATGTTTCATAAGAATGACAATAACGTCTCCATTCTTACAAATAGAATAAAGCCAACCATGTTCTACAAGCTTCCAAAGCCCCGCCATCTTGTTTTCCCCGTAATGCGATTCTTACTGATATCCATCTCTAACTTTAGCAGGGGATTACGACATAAATATGCTTGTTAAGTTGGAAAGCCGCCTTTACAAGATTTCTATCACAAGCTCCAAGCGGCTTAGTGGATTTATTTTTGCTTCTATTCCTTGTCTTGTGTTAGGCTTAACTTCTAGAACAACTATCCAGATGGAAGTTTTCTTTGTTCTTCTATCTTTCCCGCCATTTATTTGTAAATGACAGTGTATTATCTTCAAACCTGTCTATGAAAAGAAGAACAACCTCTGTTTTTAGATTGGAAGATACATATATTCAAGTTTATGCAGTCATAAATCATTTCTTAGCGTAGAAAACTTGAGTTTTGATTGCTTAATCCAATTTTGGAACTGTAATCATAGTTAAATGTAGAATGCTTATGTGCAGTTTGAAAGATGCATGTATTACATGTTTTTTGATGTAAATAGACACGCATTTTACATATTAAAACTAGTCGGAAAGTTTGAAGGGTATGGTTATGTATGCTGTAATTACGGTATTGATTTGCATAATAGATCTAGTCTAAAAGAAAAAAGAAGCATAAGTGATACAAGTATTCTTCTAGTATATGCTTCTCTATCATTTTCATGTTAATTTATTTTTATGCTCTATTTACCCTGTGGTTGAGTTTGTATCTTAATGCAAAACTTAATTAAATAAACTTTTTCTCTGAAATTAAAGCTGTATTATACAAAAGATTTCTATATTTTGAGTTTTATTATATTTATTTTAATTATGTTGGGTACTGCAAGACTATTATTTATTTATTTTTTTTTTGAAAGTGTTAACTTCCATCATTGTAGTAATAATGATTTACATGTATGCGCGCATTTTCAGATGACTTTACATACCATTTTACACATTGTATAGTCTCTTATTAAAAGTTCGACATTTTAATAAAAGTTTTTAGTTAATATATAATGGTGATTATATTTATAGAACCATAATTCTAAACAAAAACTCTAGATTTTTAACCAAAAAAGATAAATTAGGATAAACGTTTTCAAGAATAATAACTTTTAGTTTTAACAGATGGTTAATTTAAGAAGATAGAGTTGTTATCCAGTTGACAAGAACCGGTCAAAGTTCAAATGAAACCTTTTGGGCTAAATTATTTTTTTATACATTTTTGTACAATCTGACAAAATTGGAAAGCTCCAAGTTAAAAAAATCCTAGAGTTATGATTGTTTTTATTTTCAGTTATATATTCACATTCCAATGACAAATAAAAACTATAAACTGATTTACCTGACAATAAGAAAATAACTAGTTTTCTTCATTGAAAATGCTAAGGCGTTTTTTCCTATTGCGCCAAATGCTTTGATAATTTTTCTAACATACATTTTCTACTGATTCATGAAACAAAAATTGGTATGCATTTTTCAATCAAAGCAATACCTATTTAAAAAAATAGCTGAACATTTATACATTTTTCAAGGTATTTTCAATAAGCTTTTATAAAAAGAGGTATTTTTCCAATCTCCATCATTTTATCACAAAACCCTCACCAACTTTAGTTACACATAGGTTGAGGTACAAGTAAATCAAATTTTATGCGTGTGTATCAATTATATGTATTAAAGGATTAGTAGAATTTTAAAACACTTCAGGAATTTTAAAATTTTTCTTAGAAGAATTAAATTAGATTCGTGGCATTTTGAGCACAAAAATTGTGTTTTATATAATGCATATGGGCAACCAAACAATTTGTGAATGTCATTAAATCAAAGATTTTTTTATCAATCGTAACATTTCTATTTATAGATAAAAAAGAAAAAAAAAACATTAATTATAATATTTGATTTTAATTTAGATGTGGTATTTGTAAAAAATAGCACTAAGAATTTTTTATTATTCCATATGATTAAATTAAATAGCTTAAAATTATTGGAATTTAAAGGATTAGTTATTTATCAAATAATGAAAATCAGCTTAAGTTTTTAATAGAATTTTAGCACATAAAGAAAAAGTGTGATCGAGCGAGTAGAAACTACTTCATTTAAGGTTTAAAAGTTTGGAATTTAACCTCCATTAAGAGAAAACAGAAAAAAAAATTAAATCCTTATATTTATAGATTACATTCTTTCTGATGACGAACAATATTTTTTTGAAAACGAAAAAAGTGACATAAATAATGAAAGCACAAAAGTAAGAAACAGAAACTTTTGATATGAAAATAAAATAAAAGTATTAAAAAAAATAAATAAAAAAATACAGGAAATTAAATTTGAGGAAATAAATTCTAAATCTTTTTACAAGATATTTTATTTTTCAATGAATGTAAAGAAGAAAGATAAATGTAAAAGATATTTAATGAATCTCAATTACACTGAAATTAATAACGTATAATAAAACTAATAATTGTTTAAATAATCCTTTTTTAATTATATTATTTTTTGTATAGAATATTGCATTGTTATCTGTAGAATATCGTATTAATTGCTTTATCTGATGTATTGTAGAATATCAAAATTTAATATGATAAAATTAAAAAAAAAAAGAATCTGTAAGTATTTTAACAATAAGAACAGTTTTAAAGAACATAATATACAAAAAAGGAGATTTTATTAAAAAGTGAAAACAGAATGACAAATGACAGATTTGTTACAATTTTGTTTATTCTTCATTGTTATTCCTTTTTTGTTCTTATTACTTCCTATTCTTTTGTTAACGTCAGAATCGAGCAGACATAAATTGTGCGTCCGAAAATGTTAGACAAGGGCACTTAAAAACACAATTCCAAAAACAAAAAAAATGGGAAATAATAATAAACAAACAATGGAAGTTAGAACAGAAGAGGGCGTTGAAAAATATACAATCCGACAGAAGAACAACTTGTTTCAAGTCGGCTGAAATAGTATGAAATAAATAGAACGAAAAGAAATAAAAAAGAAAGAATAAGAATAACAATTTTTTTCTCGCACAAAAGAAAAATATCGTCTACTGTAATTTTTCACGCTAGATTGAGTGCACGAAAGTTCAAGGAGAACTCGAAAATGACAAAAAAATAAATAAATGAATAAAAAAATATATTCTTTTATATTACTTTTTGTGCAGAGAATATCTTGTTTTCACATTTTATTATTTTTCTGCATACAATAAATTATGTTCGTGTGAAAATGATATTAAAGTTTTTGAATGAAAGTGATACGTTGTTGGCAACGTAGGCGCGATGGGTTATCAAATCTTCCGCCTTGAATCTAGCAGACGATATTTTTTAAGGGCGAGTTAGTTGTGTTGTTTTTTAATCATATTCTCTCTGCAAGAGCTAGACATAACTCAGGCAGAAATCTTAGTTTTTATTTATTCTTTAGAAGTCGATTTTATGTAATGCATTTTATTTTTATCATGGCAATTATTTTTTTCAAAATGATCATTTTTGATAAATTAATGAAATCACATTGTGAAAGAGATTTACGGAATGTAAATACAACACATTTAATTAATTTATTTAAAATATTTTATAGTTTAATTACACGAAATATATTTTTAAAAAAATCATTGTTAAAGGAGAAATAAAAAAAAGAAATTTTAATTAAGAGTTTTCAAATTTAATAAGTATACAACTAGGAAAATTAAAACTATTCGCGAAAATAAACTGTCTGAAAATCAAAATTCATGGTCTTACAGCATTTTTCATCAGCAAAGAATAAACTAATTTTGGGAATAATTAAATATGTATTGAAGTTTTACTTTTTTTCTTAGAATATTTATACATTTTTTTAGAATATTAATTTGACCAAAATTACCTCAAAATTAAAAGTAATGTACTTTTACATTACTATGTAAAAATTAATAGTGAAGAACGTTAAGAAAATTTTAAGCTGATTATGTACTTTGTAAGGTATTGAGCATTGTATTTCTATATCTTGAAATAAATCATTAAAGAACCTTGAATTTTTTAATACATGCAATAACTAATAGTGTATTATTCTTTTAAAAACATTTTCTTATTTTTATCTCTGTTACTTCGAGAGTTAATTAAAATACTCTCGAAACTAATTACCCTTTCATGGATTTATTGATTTTATATCTATGTCGTAAATATATATAATTAATGATAATATATTATACTGTTCGAATTAATTGGGGCAAACATGTTTTTCTTATTTGAGTTGGTATGTGATAACTAGTGTGATGTCCTGAACCACATCAAACCCGTTATATTTGCCTTTAGTTAGTGTGACAGATTGACTTTGACTATAATTTATTCATTTTAATGTATCAGAAGCTCAGTTGTGAGCCTTTCAGTGGGACAGCTGGTAACTTCAATTTTGCATTCTATATAAGACATGTTACTTTTACTTGTTCAAAGATGGATATTACTCCAATGAACCGTTCTAAAATAAATCGCTCTCAATGAACACACTTCTATGACTATGAGAGATTTAACTATGGCATTTGGTGTGATTGAATTAAGTGTTTTAAGAACATTTCAAAATTCTGGATCATCGTTTCCAAAAAGAAAAGAAAAATGTGGACGCAAGTGGAAAACTACTCCTCAGAAATTGAAAAAAATTTTAGAAGTAACAAAATAAGTCCAAGAAAGCCAAGCATAGACTTTTGAAGGCATTTATTGAATAATGGTGTTAAAACGATTGCCTCAACTCCACGGAAAATGCTTCTGGAAGGTGGCCTTAAGGCAACAAGAACGAGGAAAAAAACTATTTCTAAATCAGAAAATGATGAAAAAACGTTTAGCATGGGGCAAAAAATACCGACCATGGGACTGTTAACGACTGGAAGAAGGTGATTTTGAGTGAGGGGAAACATTTATTTCTGCACGGATACAAATCAAGTGTAGTTAGACAAAGTGAAGTTGAAACTTTGTTACCAGAGATCATATCCAACAGATTGTAAAACACCCTTCTAAACAGATGTTTAGGGTTTTTTTCACAAATGGCCCTGGAAACTTAATTCCTCTTAAATGTATGATGAATTCTGTCAAATATATAATATTATATAGTAGGATTGTTCCATTCATTGTGTGTGAAACATTTGATGCAACATTTCAAAATGACTTGGCCCCTTGTCAGAATTCGAAATTGGTTCATACTTTTATGCGGGAAATAAAATAAATGTGCTCGATTGGCTTGAAAACTCCCAAGACTTAAATTCTATTCAAAACTGATGGCATATTCTCAAAAATTGTTTCGTTAAGTTGAATCGCACGACAAGAGAATAAATGATAAAAAGGTGTGATTAGTGTGTTTCCACGATGATGAAATCAATAACATGTGTGCTACTCCAGAGTAGTCAATACCAAGACATGTTTCGTACTACCATACAGAAGTATTAGTCCATTTAAGGTGTGTAATCATAAAAGGTAAAGCTTTAGAAAAATCCATTTTATCCCATTTGTCCTAATTAACTGGAACAGTATAGTAATTAAAATAGACTTCTGATCGTGTTTTCCCCAATTTTGAAACCGAAATGCATTTATTATTTTCTCTCTATATAAAAAAAGTGTTTCGTGATGCTGCAATAAGTTTATTTATATATAAGGTATAGTTAGTAAAAATACCTCTTAAAAAGTTCGCCTAAATATCTAACATTACGAACTCTATCGGGAATGCCACCAGCTAACCTGAATTTAAAATTATACTGTATTGTCATGCTTTGAAGAAATTTATGGATTACTGATGAACTGTATACTAATGACACAAGATTGGTAGAGTGAAAAATATTCAAAAGAATATACTGCATTGTGAAAATTTATCAGGAGATAAGAAAAGCATAAGTATGTATGCCAAGGGTCACACTGGACAATCAAAAGAGCTTGGATATACTATTCGTATTGAAACGTATGTAAATCCCTGTAAGATTGGCATTTGACATGGCTATTAATAAATAACAGGGACAAAGTTATGAAAAAAAAATCGGTTTATGTGTTACATCACATGATACAATATTTGTGTGCAAATGTTGTCGAAGAAATGTATCCTGATAGAATAACAATCGAATAAATGCGTAATAGAGCAATATTGGCTACTCGAAATGGCTATGTGTGTGAAAAGATTAATAATTCTATTCTAACACAAGGTTACTAGGAGATATTGTAACATCATTTTTCTTGGTGGAGACGATGGCCATCATCAAGAGAATGTTATGTTACAGAAGTACTTCTCAAACATTTAATGTTTGTTTTCCAATATTCAACCATAGTTTTCATTGCGCCCCCCCTCTATAAAATAACAATGCATTGAATTCAATGATTCTATACTTTAGAGTAAAATCTACTATACGACTTTAAAGTCTTAGGCATCACCGGCGTGTATAAAAGTCTCGCTTAATCAAAGTGTTAATTGTCTCGGACGCATGTATACGTCTTTCCGAAGTACGATCTTTTCTATGCACTGCCTTCCATAAAATTCTTCCGAAAGCTTTAGAAAGCATTAAAGGACCCTGACAGTGTTTGCGAAGGATTTACTTATTTCAGAGAATGAGCTTATTTATATTCCTTTGCTTCCCCCCCCCAATATATCACATACGTGTGCCTACGTGGAAAACGGTGGTATTGGGGAGCGAATAGCAAATCTTTAAATCGGCAGTAAAGGGATTAATTATAAGTCGTACAAATTGTAATGATAAAAGTTAATTTTGTATATAATTTTTTATGACCAGCCCATGGGGTCAATGGCAATTATTAAACTTGTTATTAACTTAGTATTGTTAAATTAATTATGAAATACATTGTGCAGTACTGATACATTTATAAGTATATTATATCAGTGTAAATGTGTGTTTTATTTTTTACTATGCCAGAATGTATTTTTTGTTTGCTTATACTTCGAGTAAATTATTAATATTTTTGAATGATCTTTTGATTTTGACTTTTCAATTAGCTCGCGTCCCCTCATAGGGTTATCTCGCCCCCTTAGGGGGGCATTCCCCACAGTTTGAGAAACGCCGTGCTACAGTATAACAGTTTTTCAATTTGAACAATGATCAATAGCAGTTGTGTAGTTTATACAATGGGGGAGGGGTCCACCGTTAGCTTCCCCCATAATAAGAAATTAAAAAAAAAAATATTAAGAATAATAATCTGTGTTAAAAAATACTTTTGAGCGTGTTGTAAAAAATGCTTGATGGAATAACCAATTAAGTATTTCAATATATATTTTTTTTAATATTTTTATTATATTTCGAATAAATATTGGTTTAGAAAATCAGTATTTTGAGTTTAGAAGACATTACTCCCACTTGACTTATTATAAATTGTTTATTTAGTTAAATTGAGGAATTTAAGATATTTATTTAATTAATATATTAAAAATCTTAAAATAATTGGACACCAATAAATAATTCTGGCTTTCTCTTCACGTTTAGGTAAAATTGATCTAATCATTAATTGCTTGAAAGGAACTAAATTATGAGAGAAGCTAATTATTAAACTTAATTAACGTCGGTGTCTTCTATTACAGATGACATTTTTTTTCAAGAATAATATTCTAAATAGCCGTTGTTGTCAAATTTTATTTGACTCATTTGTTCCATAGATATTCATGAAAATTTGTTAAGGTGTCCTTTGCTGTACAAATAACCTAAGGAAAAAATGTGCACACACAAAACGTCCAATACTTCTTAAGTATAATTTCGATAAATAGTTAAATCTTGCTGACATGCAAACTGACTTGCTTTAATTTTATTGTATGCAATACAGAGATTTTTTTTTTGAATAAAATTTATTAAAATTCAAAAATATAAAATATTGTGTTCACAATATTTTTTTTTAATTCCAAACTTCACGTTACAAAGGTTTGAAAACTAATTAATAATTATTTACTCTACCTGTTTCTTTTAAGTTAGATCATTTTTGAATGAATAATTCGGACTTAAAAATATTTTCCAAATTATTAGAGAAAACCGTATAATAATTAAAATTTTAAGAGTTTCAGAGCATAGAAAATTCAAATATTTAAAAGAATTTGAATTTTTTTCGTATTTAAAATTTTTGTTTCTGTTATTTATATCTCTATATATAAATGGATGTTTGTATATATTACTTCGCTTCACTCCTACATCCTTCAACCGATAACTATGAAAATAAGCATGTGTATGTAACTTTTTGTGGAGAAGGTTTTTGTGCTATCCCTATCAGTTACCAGCTTGTTGCAAGCTCCCTACCAGTTGAAGCTAGATCGTATCAACTTCTGCACCGTTGACTCAACCACCAAGTTGCCACCATGGTTGCCAAAAAGGACGCCAGCTTGGCTCTATCACTAACATTTCGCTATATTTCTGTCAAATCGCCATTATAATGTAAGGAACGGCGTTGCTTGTGAATATTACAATTTTAACATAAGATAAATACAACAGAAATTAATATTAACGTATTACACATCCAGATATGAATTATTTACATTATTTTAAGAGTTCGTTACACAAAATTTGTTACAATATGTTACTTTTGCTGAGCAGAGATCAGCTTACGAAGATGTTTTCTAAAATCGACCCACAAGGGTGTTACGGGGGCGTTATAAATAAAAAAAATAATTTATATCAGCTATTAGACATACAGATTTAAACTTAACAAGCATGATTTTATGTTCAGCGGAGATATGCAAAAGGCTTCTTTTTTGTTTAATTTGCAATTCCCGTAAAATTAACTCATTAGAAACTTCTTTATCCTTCCATTTGTATTGTTAAATTTTTTGAATGACCCTAGCGAAAAACGGGTATACCAACTAGTTAGATGCATAAAGGCATTGATAGAGCTGGAATATATTTTCTATTATATGATGTAAAAAATTTTGTAAAAGGTTTAGGGGAAAAATAGAATTCCAATTATCACATTCCGAATCATTCGTTTAACATCAGAAGTCCCATTTTTTTTCAAAAAAATACTCATAAACTTAGAATTTTTCAGTAGAACCTTACGAAGTTAGAAATTTATTGTTAGGATAATAAATAAATAACAGAGGAAAAAAATGGCTTGCAAAATAAGAAAATTCTTTTTGCAGAAATTAACTAAATATTTTATTAAGCTAATTGTTCTCTAAAATCATCAGAATTTTTATATCCAAGGAGCTATTAATAGTAGAATAAAATTTGTCTAGCAGTGATGATAGTTGTAGAAATTAGTAAAGCTGTCTTGTTTTTTAAAGGACTGTACAATGAAATATTATGCATCATATACAATGAGTGAAAGAGTGCTATATCTGTTAAAAATTATATTAGCAATCTTAACATCAAAAATCAGCAATCTTGTTGAGCAATGAAAAAGTTAAATCGTCATATAAAAACCCTATCTCATTATATTTTATTCGATAACATTTGAACTGGAATAACAGAAACATATTTTGAAAAAAAAAAAAAAAAAAAAATCAAAGCACAACGAACCAAACGATTTTTTAAAAAAAATAAATGCAAAATTGATATCTTGTTCTTTGTTTGAACCGAATTATTAGCAATTTTAAAGGACATAAAGTTGCAATTACATAAAAGTAATTTTGGGTACTAACGTATTATCGCAACCTATTAGCGACATTAAATGAAACGAAGCACATGGTTACCAATTTAGCGTGTACGACACATAGGAAATCGGGGTTGTCAACTTGGCGAGTTATTAATAAAGTTCGCGATTGTTGTGATAATACGTAAGTATTCAAGTTTTTTCTGAAAGAAAAAAGTAAGAAAAACGAATGTTTTTCCTTTAATGATTCAGTTTGTAAAACACAAAAATCTAAAAATTAAGATAAAGCTTTCATTACGTATCATCTTTCTGTAAAATCCTTGACGAAATCCTATAATATGATTTTTATGAAAAATAGATAATTTTAACAGTGAAAACTAAACGTGTTGGTACTTACTTATTATACCGATGACCAGTTTCACCAAATCAGAAAAAAAAATCGCCAAACGTTGTCATTGTATACGTTAAGATTTTTGTGCTTGTATGTGTGAGGGAGCAGTTTTCTACTATTGGCTGCCCATCGTGGCATTTTCCATCGTTTTTCGTTGGTCGAAGCTATAATACGTAAGTATGAAAATTTTACCTCAGTTTTTTTTTTTTTTATTTTATTTAAAAAAGAAATTACTTTATAAAATGTATAAATTTCCTTCAAAATGATCTTTTAAAAAATTGAAAATTTGGAAAAGTTATTTTACCAATCTCGAACCTCAAACAACCATCGGATGAATAAAAAAGGACCTTTCACAAGTTGGTGATGCTAGATTGTCTTTCGTAGTGTGATCCAATGACTTGGGAATGAATTCGAATATTCAAATTCAATTTACAAGCTAAAAAGATAATTGAAATAATTATGAGATCATATTGAAGTTTTGACATCTTTCTTACTTGTATTTTATAATACTAAAAGCCTTTCTCCATAGTGTAGATATTTTCTAATTTATGGCCTAAAATCTAAAAACTAATGTAAAAAGTACTGATAGTAAAGTATTGGGGTTCTAAATTCACGTAAAATTCATAGTTTTGTGGACTAAAACATATAACTAATTTTACCAATGTGCTTTTATATGAAAATGTAATTGTTTTTCTTCTAGCATCTACATATATTTGCATAACTGTTTTTACAAAATACAATTTTGGTTGGTAAAATATTTCGTATTTATTTTTGCATAAATAAAAACAATTTAATACAGCAAATTTAAAAATACGACCAAGTATTTATAATAGTAACTCTAATATTTGAATAAAAAAAATTTCTAAAGACAATGTTCTCAACCTTTTATTTTTTCATTTTTATAGGAAATAATTTTTTTCCTATTAAAATGTAGTCTAACTCTTTTTTTAACACTGAAATTCAGTAGCTTCTTTTTATTTCAAAAATTCAAGATAATCAAAAATTTTAATATTATTATTTTTTAACAGATATCTCGATTTTTTTCTGTTTTAAAGGAAAATGCAATTGTGCAAATTCATAACCAACAGAAAATACGTTTTTTAAATTCGTTTTATTTTAACTGGAAATACTTACAGAAATGAAATTCAATCTAGAAACGTTTATTCCAAAAAATGATATTTTTTTGCAGTTGTTTTCTAAAACAAAGAGAACTACTAACATTTTTTTTTAAAAAAAATATTTGTATAAATGTATGAACAAAAAAACAAATTTATTTCTTAACCTTTCAATTTTTTAAGAAAAATTCAAAGAGAAATATTTTAATTCGTTTAAAAGAAGTTCGATCGTCAAAGTGAAACCGACATTGCAAAAAGAAAAGGAAATAATTTAAAATCGTTTGCTCTTTTGAAAAGTTATAAAAGAAAGAATTATTTTTATTCAATTATTATTCTTTTTGAGATTATATTCAAATAAAATCAATAATTTCTATTTATTTTAGAATATCTTACATAGCTAAATAAAATAATTTCAACTTAAAAAAATTAATATATTTATTTCTCTTAGTTTTTATTTTCATTAAATCTCTGAAATACTTCCGATCAGATTAAATACACTTTAATATTTAATTATGTGTTCTATTTTCTTTAAATTTTAGATGCACACAAATAAAATCTATGGAAAAAAATAAAGATTTTTTTTTTAATAAAATTGAATTAAATAAAACGATGCATGTTCAAACAGAAGATTCAAAAAATCAAAATTTTTAAATATCGTTACAGTTTTTTTAATGAATAAATTTAAAACATATTACCTAAAAATGGTACTTTTGTAATCAATTATTATTTAAACAAGAAAAAAATGACTAAAATGAAAAATAGAGGGATTGTTGTTAAATAAAGATATTTTATTCAACCAAGATTTATTATTATTATTTAATTCATTTATTCTGAAATTATATTACTTTATTCAATGTTGTTTTATATAAACAAGTAAAAATTTAGTAATTTTTGTAATAAAACAGTTTTCCAGTTTGAATAATTTTTATACGGGGAATAGAGCATAAAAAATTTAGCATTCTAAGTAATTTTAAATATTTGAAGCCCACAATATATTTCATTATTTTGTACGGCAACAAAACGAATAACTACTACGCTACAAATTTTCATTTACATTTTGAACAATTTAATTGAATTAATGCTACACAGTACCCTTTTACAAAAATTATTTTTGGAGACAGTAATAGTAAAAACAATTTGTGTTTTACATTTATAATGTACTAATTAGTGATTTTGAAAGTAAAAAGTCAGTTTGACCAGCCTTTACAATTTTAAAAAATTAAGAATTTCTTAAGTTTTTCAAACTTTAAAATATGCTCAATTTTTAATTTTTTAAAATCATTTTAAGTGATTTATGTTTCTTAGATTATTGTGAGCAAAAGTTGGTATGTATTTGAAATCTGTCCCTTTGTTGATTTTTAATAATTATTTTTCTAGCTAAACCTAGAAAAAATACGACATTTTTAAAAATATTAAATTTAGCATTTCTTTAAAAAATAACTATAGATCTCAGACTTAATTTCGTACTGACTTTTATGGAACATACGTTTGGGAGTATATACACAGCATTTCAAGGCTCTATCCTGAACAGAAAAAAAGCCTTAGGGAATAAAAAATATCTTCAAAATTAAAAAAGTCTGAGTACAACGCATTTAAAGTTTGTAAAGGCATAAAACAAAAACTTATAATGCCCGCAAAACTCTAATTTTTTAATATTTTATTTTTCAACGTATGTGTGTTCTACATTAAAACTCTACTTTAATTAAATGTGACTGAAATAATTTTTTTTAATTCAGAATATATTTTTGCATAATATTAATAGCATTTGTTACGACAAGGTATTCAGCTTAATCTTCAAAAGTTTTGAAACACATAGCATTTATGTACACAATAATATAATGATATGATACTAACTTGCTAAAAACAGCCAGGTGTGTACATAAAATTTAATTTTTTCAGTTTTGAATTGGTGCAGTTTAGTTGGAATTTTGAATTAGTGAAGTTTTAGTTCTTGTTGTACTGCAATATGTTTACTATAATGAAGTTTGGTACATCATGGGAATATTCAGTTTTATCTCTGCAATACGTAAATTCAGAATACTTGTAAATAACTTCAGAATATTGTTTCTAATAGCAATCTGAGAGTGTTTTGGCCATGGCATTTTCTCAACAGCAAAAAATTAATGATAAAGCATCTAAGTTAAACTATTTTTTAAAACAAAAATTGGCTTTGAAATGAATTTGAATTGAGTAACTATCAGAATAAAAAAAAACTTAAAAACAAAATCACGCAGACATGATTTTAGTAATGAAAATTGAAATTAATAATTTTTCACTCTGAAAAAGCTGATTATGCTCAAAATTTTTTTTCTAATTAATTCAATTTAGGAGTGAAAAAAGGCTTTAAAAAGAAACCGTAACCAAAACCTTAGCTCAGAAAACTTCAAATATCTTAAAATCTAATTTGTTATCAGATTTGAAATTTGGTGGCAAGATGCCCAATGATATTGGCTACAAAAAAAAATGCAAAAAAACGGTGTTTCTGAAATTTGTAGGGTATTGTGAAGCCTTGAGTTTATTTAAAATGATACTCAGTTGTAATTTATTAATACTTTTGAGGAGTTGTATAGCCTTTCATCCTTATTTGATCAATTCCTGGAGGGTTAAAGACTTTTTGTTATAGGGAAAAACCTGCAGGTTCATAGATCATAAATTCAACCTTCACTTAAATAAAGTCTGTAGAGTTTAAATAATAAAAGAGAGAAAGAGAGAGAGAGTAGTTTTTGCTCTAAAAATTCAACATTGCTTCAAACTGAAGTTTGATGAGATGCGGAAGTTGAAAAATTATAGCACAAACACGGTTATCATCTTATACATTAAATTGCATTTATAATAGTGATCTAGAGCGATGCATTAGAACTTTCTAAAAATTTATATATATTGGTTCATTTTTTTTATTCGCGGGCAATATTCAAAAGCCTCAAAAGCAATATATTTCTGCTATATATAGTTTTCATTGTTTAATCATTAATATTTACATTTAGGGGACTTTATACTTAAAACGCATATTTGTGCAATTATTTCAGTACGAACATTATACTCTACTTATTCATTGTTCTATTTTAACCTCTAACAATTTGCATCATTGATGAAAGTGTTTTTTTAATTATTATTATTCATCAATGCCATTTTTTACGAGCAAACCTTAGCTATAATCATTTAGTAGTACATTCACAGAACTGTAACGTACCAACGGTGCCATATTTTACCGTAGATCGTGGTCCTCACAATTTCTTCTTTCTTTGTGGCAATACAGAGGGTTGAAGAGAACATTCCTGTCTCGAACAGGCGTGTACCCCCGATAATTTATAGCATCTTCATCCTTCGGAACACAATGCAGGGGTTGTTATCAGTCGTCGGGCGATCCTCTTATGGGAAAAGAACGGGGGATGCTGTTCGTTTTTGTTTTCTACTCACCAAACGATAGTCTCTCTCTCTC
>BMAV01024501.1:0-36200 GCA_019973955.1 Trichonephila inaurata madagascariensis | reverse complement strand
GTGACTCCATAGGCTTGTCATATATAAAATTATATACAAAATTTAACATGTATCATGATAATTTGTACGGTTTATAATTAATCCCTTAAAACTGCCGATTAAAAGTTACGCGATTCGCTCCCCAATGCCACCGTTTTCCACGTAAGCGCGCGTATGTGGTGTATTGGGGGGAAAGGGACGAGAGAAAAGAAATAAACATGTAAATTCTCTGAATTAAGGAAATCCTTCGCAAACAATATCATGGTCAATTTTATTCAATTCCAAAGCTTCCGAAGTAATTTTATGGATAGCAGTGCACTAGAAAAGATTGTAATTAGAAAAAAAAACGTCTATATACATCCGGGGCAATTAACACACTAGCGGATCGAAACGCTTATAACTTATATACGCCGGTGGCCCTTAAGAAGTTAAAGCTGTATTGTAGCTTTAGTGTCGAGTATAGTATTGTTGAATTCACACACATACAATCCATTGTTATTGTATGGAAGGGGTGATGAGAAAATTATGATTGATTATTGGGTCGAAAATATTGAAAGTTTGAGAAGCACTGCTTTTAAGCCGTAGAAGTAGTAAAACGAATAACTATCTATATGTATGACCACATCCCTCCCCCCTTAAATTCATTCATCCTTTTCCCCTATTGCATCTACGAAAAGTGCAATGAACTTCTGGAAAAGACAATAGATATCTATCAAAAGTTCATTAAACACAGCTCGAAATAAAAAAAAAAAGTATTACGTCTATTTGTGCTTTCTCTATATTCGTATCGATTACATGATTTCAAGTCGCCTTTCCACAATGACCCGTTTTAACAGTCCTCCAACAACAGCAGTAACAACAAAAAAGAAACGCAACTCCTCCTAAAATAATTTCTTCTCGCCACAAACTAACCAATCAACTTCACCAAACAAATGCCATTATCTCTAAAATACATTTCTTCACATGGTTTATTCTGAGCAAAGGGACAAAAGAAACAAAGACCAATCCGAGAGAAGAGATATCCTTGCTCTTGCTGTTGTTGACGCCGTACCATCCGTTTCCGATACAACGATGACAAGGGAACATTGACTGTCTTTTGGCACATTGGTGGCATTCGGAATTCCGGCTATTTGTGCCCGTTGCGGTTTCCTGGGGGGAAAAGGGACCAAGTTTGGGGGTTCCGCGACTTTGTGGTATGTGCCATTGTCACCAACCGATTCTTCTGCAGACGTCTAAGGGGGTTCTTTTGTTTACGAATATCTTTGACTAATAATAGATGGGTTGGTATGTTTTGTGGAATGTGATATTTTGCTTATTATTGAATATCTTATGGGGCAAACATGGTATTTTGCAGTTGTAGTCGTGGAATTAATAAAATAAGCTTTCTTGTAATTTTTAAATTTATGTTAACATTTTTAAGTTTGTGTTTGTATTTTGTGCTTTCTCTTTGCTTGAAAGACATATATTATAATCTTTCATCAAAATGGAAAATTAATAATGTACTTTTTGAAGCGTTGTTGGTAAAATTTGTTTTGTTGAAATCACATACAAACAAATAATCTATTTGACTGCCACTCGTTTATTCTATGTGTCTTATATATAAATAGAAGAAATGTAATTTTCTTTTTACACAAAATGTACAGTAATGTCTGTAATTATCATTATTTTGGTTAATGACGCATCAGTATTACAACAAGGTCACATAACTTAGAACTGTAGTCAGATAATGATTCTTTACAACCCAACAGACATTGTTAGGGTAAAGTTTGATATTTCATAATAGTGAGGTTCCAAAACACGCCTAATTTTGTTTTAATACGATATATACGTCACCGAAGAATATGAGTAAAAAATATATTGTATATATACGGCAAAATCGAATATTGGCTCCCGTCCTAAGAAATCAGCAAATAATAATACATAAGACCATGAGTTTTCTTGTCTAGCATCTTAAAAATTTTATTTCATAAGAATTGTGTACATGTATCATATAAAGTAAATTATCAATTGAAATAGAAAAAAAAAAAAAAAAACAAATGGACACAAAAAATTAGGCAATATAAGTATGAGTTACACACAAAATTTTTTTATTCATTGTTACTTTTTGACAGTCAACTTTTACATTTGCGTAGAGCTACAATACTACTGCCATCATTAGAAAGGTCTTGGTTTTCATTTTCTTGCTTTATTGGTAAAATTATTTCTGTATTCTTTTCAACAAAATTAGTTTTAGTCTTCTTTGGTACCAGTTTTGAAGGGATTTTAAGAGTGAATTCAGCAACTGATAGTTGTGTTTTGGCTAGGCTATTATATAATTACATATCGAGTTTTTATAAGATTCCAAAATTTCGTATAAATGGAAAATTGTGTATTACATTCCTCTTCTCCAGCGTCTCAGTTATAAAAGTAAAGCAAAATTTTCATCTTTGAATTTATGTCAAACATGTTAAAACCACACAAGTCGTGTAGAAAGATAATTGGTTTCTTTTATTATAATTCGCGTCAAATCAATATCAAGCAAAAGAAGTTCGTGTGAAAACAGAATTGAGAGTAGTTGTCATAAAAAAAATACTTCAATGTATAATTGCTTTTTTTTGTATCAAATTATGAAAAAAAGCATTTAATTTTTAAATGTCATGCCTAAAACTGAAACAGATAGATTTTAATATCGGTTTCAAGATGTATGAAAAGGAAATTTTACGAATTACTTAAATGATATTATTCTTGTAAATAACATTTGATCATTGATACAAATAGGAATTTAGTTTAGTTTATTAACGCCATAACAGAGAAATGCGACGCCTATTTGCAAAATATCTCATGAAGCTGAACTTAAAAATGACGAAAACATACCTTAATTGATACTGCTCTTCACTAACTTCTACATTATATTAAAAGAGTACTAAAAGGTATCCGACTACTTTCGGAACTGTGATTTTAAAAAAAGCGCATAAATGGATAATTTTCATGATATTTAGTGTAACTTAGATAAGAACATATGTATAAAATTGTTTCAAGGACATTATGATAAAAAAAAACTTATTTAAATGCAATATTTTGGTAAAAAAGAATAACCTATTTTCTAAACGACCATGAACCAGATAATTTTAATGGTCAAATATTATTCCAGTACATATTCTCCAAAAAACAAAATCTCAAAATGCATGTCAACTTTCAAAATTGGCAAGACTGTATTATTATGTGATGATTGTTGTCCATGTCTATGCCTAGGCCCAATGGCGCACACAAGGGGGGTGTCCTAGGGGTCCGGACCCCTCCCCCCCAAAGCCCTTGATTTTTTTCTTGATTGATTATAATTCTAAGTACATAGTTTGTAAAATTTAATTAAATATTGGTTATTAATGGTTAATTTTATTAATTAATGCTAATTATTTATTCAATAATTAGTTTTTTGCTGTTTTTTGTTCCCGAAAATCGACAAAATCAAAGGGAGCATGATACGAGAATTGTGGACTTTCAGCCCTGGACCCCCCCCCCTTGAAAAATTTCTGTGTGCGCTACTGCCTAGGCCTAATACCATAACCAATCATTCAACTCATTTAGTCGAAATGCGACCATCGGTCAAGCCCGGTTTGTGAGATTTATGAGTCATGCACATTTATTTGTTTCAAATTACCGTTTGTACGAGTATTTGACAAAGCATATACTGTCTATTTTTAAAAATCACAGGCAGGGCTTAATTTTACATAGGGGCATGGGGCCACAGGAAAGATTTCTCGGGGCCCAGGGCCTCAAAAAGTTTTAAGACGTCCCTGAAAATTATACTGCTTCATGATAATGCCAGGCCACATGCTGCTTCAAAGGCTGGTCAGAAACTCACAGAGCTAGGCTCGGAAATTCTGACGCATCCACCCAACACCCTCCAATTATCACTTGTATTTATCCGTAAAAATTTTGTGCTGGGTAAAACGTTCAAAAACAAAGAAGATATCCAACAGGTACTAGTTAAATTTTCGCCTCTAAGGATAAATTTTTTTTTAAAAAAATTGGACATACACATTGCCATCACGTTGGTAAGAAGTCATAAATAATCATGGCAATTATTCTATTCAAGGTTTGAAAAACTTTTATTTTGTTTTATTCTAAAAATGGTCAGAACTGGAAAACTACAGAACCTTTATATTTGCACAATACTATTGTTGACCAAATGTATTAAATTTAAAAAGATGTCCATTACGTCAAATTTGAGCAGATTTATGGATCCATTTGAGAAGCGCAAATGCACTCTGAAAAATTCCTCAAATCCACCAACAGATATCACATTTTCCCCTAAAATATCCGAAAAAGATCAGCGACTATAAGTAATGGCACAACTTCAGACACTAAAGTGCACACCAGTTTACCTTTATTACCCCTTCAGAAGGGAAATAAAAAAAATGGCAAAACTATTTCTTGGAAATACAGAACGATGTTTTATTCCTAAAACAGCGAAGTGGGCTGCATTTACCTAGCTTTTCCATCCATTTCGGAATAGTAAGAGAGAAAAGAGATTTACATGTATATCCTATTCCCTCACCAAATAGGTGATTTCTAGGAAGGGAAAAAAAGGGGTATTTTCAAACACTTTCCTATTATGGTGGAGGGTGCTGAGAATGAAATCGTCTGTCCCTCTGCCCCTTTTAGAAGAAACCCGTGAAAATGTGGTGTGTTTTCCTACAGCTGGATAGCTGGTCATATCTAACCAAAAATATCCCAGAGATGTCGCTTAAGGGTTTTGTATGGCGGGAAAAGTGTAGGGATAAAGTGTCACTTTGGGGGTTGAATCTAGAAATCTCGGCCGTCTAAGGTTTGCTTTCAAATAGGTGTTTTTAAAATACGATTCTGGAAGGTCTTAGGTTTGCATAGATATATCAAAAAAGGAGAAATGTTGGTGCTCTCAGATAGTCTATACTATTTAGGGCTTGAATGCAATCCTACTTATGATTTATGTTGGAAATATCAACATTAAGGCGTATAAACATGTAATATTCAAGGCAAGATGGATAAAAAAAATGTTAGAGACTTGAACTAAAGACATATTGTAAAAACTATAACATTTAATGCTAAATTGCAGCTTTTTAATTAATTAAAAAGGCTCTGCTCCTCGTCAACTGCTAATTCCATTCGTCACAAACACACATACAATATAAAAGGACTTGAAAAGGCATAATTAAAAAAATTAAGTTTATAAATATTTATTCATGAAGCAATTTTATCTAGATTTGTTGATAAATTTTATTTTGTATACATAAAAAAGTTATTTCGTGATGTACTGTAATAAATTTATCTATTCATAAGGTACAGTTACTGAGAATGGGTCATAAAAAGTTGTGAATTTAACTGAAGAGGGGAACCAAAACTTCACCAGTAATTTCTAGAAGCATCCTTATGGTCGCCAAGTTGCCATATTGGGCCGCCAAAAATGATGCCAACTTAGAACTACATAATACATGTAAATTACAATTTTACAATTTGAGCTTTGAATAAGAACAGTTGTACAATTTGTACAATGGCTATTGGTCCATCTAACAGTGGACAGGAGGTACCCCCCACAATATGTATGAATTAAAAAGTATGAAATAAAAAGTACGTATTATACCGTCGAGACCATATTCTTTAAATCAAAAGACGTCGCTGAATGCCTGGATATGTCACCAATAACGGAAAACTATATCTATGCATGGGAACGATGAGAACATTTGGCAGCCCCTTTATATTTGGCGAAACTGGTAGATGGCATGATTTAAAATACGTTAAAAAAATCCTAGTCTAAGCAGGAGGCATACATTTGAAAATATCTTTCAGAATTACCAATTTTATTTCTTTAGTATATCTATCCCTCAAATATTTATAGCCTCCATTAACAAGCCATGGTTGGAGTGGCATGGATTTGAACACCAGTGCCACAGAAAACCGTGTAGAGGGGCTGATGTACGCTAAATCTGTCTGGATTCAAAGTCACTGGTGTAGTGTGGTAGCTTGAAGAGCTTTCTAAGCTTTCCAGCTCAGTTGTTGTCCTCGTTGCTTGACCGAGGCTTGAAATTACGAGGACCCAATTGCCCACGCTTTATAGTGTGCGACGTTAATAGACCCTCACTCACCCTCATATAGTTGTAGCGGTATCTACATTAGCCAGTAACAGCCTCCGAACAGGAGTGATCCCTTTAGTCTAGTGGTCATATTACTCGGCTTCAGATCCATGGGTCGCGGGTTCTGTCCGCCTGATATATACCTCCACATTGGTGACCTTTGCTGAAAAGAAAAACGCAAACCTTCTGATCAGTCGTGGCACCATCTACCAGCACCAAGAGTAATCAAAGTCGTCAGACTCACTTGACGCAACAGCTTCAACTACTCACAAGCTTGCCATAACGAATAGATCGTTCGTTTGCTTACCCACCGACTCACTGGTGGGGGAGTACTGTAGATGTATCTACATAAGCCAGTAACAGCCTCCGGACAAGGAGGATCACTTCTATCAAGTGGGTAAGTTCCTCGGCTTGGGATCCATAGGTCACGGGTTCTGTCCACCGGAGACGCACCTCCACATAGTTATTCCAATCTTCAACACAGTGTTGATAGATTTACATTTATAGTTTTAAAAACTCAGTCAGGTGGGATTAAAGATGCACTTTGGATTTTTCACCGAATATTTGTAATATTTCTCCAAGTTAGGGCGATGAATACAGTAAAAAAATCTGAACAAAGATAAACAATTATTATACAAACTTAATTTTTTTATACCTTCTATTTATTAATAATTTCAACTGTAAACTACCTTCTAATTATTAATAATTTGAACTCTATAAACCAGTATTTATACTTTTCAGTATTCAGTTATTAGTTATTTCATTATTTAATTTTAATTAATTACCTGAATTTTAATTAATTAACATGTTTATTAATTTTAATATGACTTTTGTGCAGGGGGTAAAGTCTTTCTTTACCTGTCCCTACTCTCTCCCTGCTTCTCCATGCTCATCTTCTGGACTGCTGAGGCATTTCCCTGCGACAGTGGTATGAACAGCAAGACTCGGTGTGTGACGCTATTACGCGGAATGGTCAAATGGACTTGGTGTAGGCTTTCCTGCTCCAAGAGGATTGGAAACAACAACAACAACGACAACAATTTTAATTAATATATTTTATAATAATCTCTTACATATTTTGTCGTTTATATAACCCTTGGTGTTAAAAAATATTTGAGTTGTAGTCAGTGGCACACACAGGAATTTTTCAAGTACAAAACAATGTTACAAAAACATGTACTCGAAACAATGTTAATCATGCCATTAAAAATAATAAAAAATATTTAAAGAGGGTTGGTCCACCATTTTCGTATCATGCTCCTTTTGATTTTGTCGACTTTCGGACACAAAAAGCAGTAAAAAATTAATTATGGAATAAATAATTAGCATTAATAAATAAAATTAAATATTAATAACAAATACTTAATTAAATTTTACGTACTATATACATAGGACTCTAATCAATCGGAAAAAAATGAAGGGCTTTTGTGGGCTGAGGACTCCCCTCCCCCTTATGTGAGCCACTGGTTGTAGTTATTCCAAGAAAATGTAATTATACTTTCAAATATGGCGTGTAAAATAATATTAATTCAAACTAACCAATCACTCAATATTGTTAAACAGATAAAAATAATACAAGATTGGTGAGATCGAAAAAATATGCTAATTTAGTTTATTTTATCATTTTTTAAAGCCATAAATAATTTTACTTAAAAATATTTGTAATAAATTTAATTACCATAAAAACACCCCAATAAATTTATAATACACATTTTTATTTTATATAGTTACAAATGTGTTACTTTATTATTTACTTTAATTAAATATTTTACCCTGAAGAATAGTAAGCTTCAAAAACACATTGACTGCTTGATTGATGAAAAATAGAACAAATATACGTGCAATTAGAAGAATATTTATTTATTTAAGCTTTTGAATTTATAAAGAACTGTATGTGCTTGAGTTAATTTCAATTTAAAGGAAATATAGAGGAGATTTTTTTTAAAAAAAAGCGTTTTAACAGGTAAACAAATATATATTCAATATAAGTTTTCCCACTAAAATGTAAAATGTTTTCATAAATAACAAACAAAATACATGCTACAGACCAGCTCACGAATCCAATTATTCATGGAATGGCATGTACTCGAAACAATGTTAATTCATGTCATCAAAAATAATAAAAGATATTTAAAGCCAATCGTATAATTACACTAAAATATTTTAAGTGCTTTCACATCAAAGCAAGCGTTTTGTTTATATTTATAAGCTTTCAATAACCTCTTTTCCTACTTTTTGCGAAAAAAAGAATAAAAAATTTTAAAAGCTTTTCACTTTCGTTAAATACCCTCTTTCTGTTTTTACCTGGAAACCTCAAAATGTCAACTCCATTTAAAAGACTGCACTCGAATTAAACCATTTCCTTTTTTATTATTTAAAAATTCCAGCGAACATTATGATTATAAATTGTGGTTTGCATAAGAACCTTGATATTTATTTAATGGAATAGACTAAACAACCGAGAGACAAAGGAAAATTCACATTTCTAGATAAACGCTGATAAAGGCGCTTTTCGAAATGTATTATTAACAGAAACAAGTTTTTTTTTTCTTTTTTCGCTATGATTAGAAGCAAAAGCTATGACTCATATCTTTTGTCGCTTCGATGATTCACACAATGAATCTCACTCGTCGCATAGTTGTTTTATTATTTTTGTCCTTGCTCTTGTTTGACAACAATAGGGAAATTTTCTCATCTTCTAACACGAAAAAGGAATATTTCTTCTTTGAAACGGTAATGTTAATAGTGAAGGACATTACAGCTGCTGCGAAATTCTTAAAACAAAAGAAGAAATTTATCGGTTTTTGTCTAAGAAATTGAATCATCTTTATTAAAAATTCAAAACAAAAATTATTGACGTTGCGGTTTTTGTTTAGAATTAGTTAAAAATGTATTTGATGTATCGTTTTCCATTGTTTCATTTAACTTTAATGTTCTATCTTGTAATTATTTTATTTCATGATTATTAAAAAAGAAAATTAAATCGGTGCTCTTTTGTAAATGCTTCTTTTTAATTTGTGATTCATACAAATTTTATAAAAAAATAAAATTCCCATTCCAAATGTAATTCGAATGCCAAACGATTCTTTAAATAAAATAAAATTGAGCGATTTCGAATAAACTTTTGTTCTTATAGAGGGGAAAAAAGGA
This sequence comes from Trichonephila inaurata madagascariensis, assembly GCA_019973955.1. Lineage (NCBI taxonomy): Eukaryota > Metazoa > Arthropoda > Arachnida > Araneae > Nephilidae > Trichonephila > Trichonephila inaurata. The sequence continues at coordinate 26,982 of BMAV01024501.1, read as the reverse complement.
AAGATTAACACAGAAGACAATTAATTTAAATTTTAAAAAAATGGTTACAGGAAGTGATTAAAATGCGAATCACGAATTCTTACAGGAACAAAAGATTTTTATCCTTATATTATTCACACACATAGTGTGAATATTGAATTTTAAATCGTTCGCTTATAATTTATACCGAAACATTTATTTTTATTGAAATAGAATTATAATAGTTCTTTGTGCAATGTTGCAACGCGAATGATAATGGAAACGATTTTGAAAAAAAAATGGCGAATTTTGAGTATTTTAAACACGAACTTTGTTACTTACTTTATGCACAAAGAGTTGTTGGGTTTTTCTTTTTAGAAATAAACAGCTATATACTATGACTTTTAATTAATTTACATTTATTACAAAACTTATCTTTTAACTTTTTTGGATTCGAATGCCTATTATAATCTTTTATCGTATTCTTGAAAACATGTTGATTTATGGAGAAATAAATAACTGGGAAACGTTAATATATAACTATAAATTAATTCGGAGTTATGTTTCATTTATTTTATAAATGAGTTTCTTTTATTAGAGGATTCTTTTTTTAAAATTAAAACAATTTGGACGACTTTTGTCCTCTTATGATGAATTAATTTTTGTCTTGTTTGGAACATTCTAAGCAAAATATTGATACATAATAATCTTATAAAAATGATTCTAATGAATGTCCATTTTTTGTGGAATTGATGATTTGTATGGTTTAATTTTCTTACGATGAAATAATTTTATTCGTACTTGGAAAACTGTAAGCAGAGATTTAAAATAATTTCTTTAAAACTGGATTATATAATATAAGTAAAATATTTTACTCGACAATTGTATTTAACTTTGTGGGAGACGTCTCTCAGTTTTGAAATAGATAATAGCAAAATAGTGTCAGAAAAAGCATGCGGATAATATTCCAAACGTTCTGTATGTCTTTAATGTTTTTTTTTTATCTTTATTTCTCTATGATCTTTTAGTATATACCCATTGTATTTTCATATATTCGTGAGTGTGATGTCTAATTAATTTCAATAATTTGTACAGCTTCCAAGTAAAATTACTTGTATAATTTCGTAGAAAGCCAGACATTCATAAGACAATTTAAGGCACTGGTTACAGTGCCTACTCTATTAAAAACAGGTCCAGATATTTATTTTACTTGAAAAGGCCTAGGAACAAATATTGAATAACGAAAAATATTTTATTTTATTCCCGCCCTCGTTTTAGCACAGTAATAATAACGATGATGCCATTTGGCGGCATTTTTTGAATTGGCGATGTTTTTTCCTTTGGCGAAACTGGTCAACGGTATAATACATAAGAACCGAATTTAATTATTTCAGCAAAATTAGCATTTTAATCACATAAAACCGTTAAAAAATAAAATAGCAAAAAATAGCTTATAAAATAAATACAACTCGGAATGCAATTTACTAGAATAAGGTTGTTTTTTAAAAAAAAAAAAAATTTTTTTTACACTTTTCATAACATATTCGTTAGTAAAAAGATAATTTAGTGTTTTTTATAGATCGGATTTGATACATAAACTTGTTAACGAAATAAATTATATTTAACAAACTGTCCGGTGTGTTATATTTTAATTTTTAATTTTGAAAAATATATCTTTTTGTAGATGCACATGCATGTAGAGTAGGATAATGAAATGAAACATAAGAAAAGTTTGATTTCTCAAAATAAGTTATATTGGCCACGTAGCTTAGTGGTCATGATCACAAGCTCGTGGCACGCGTGTCATGAGCCCTAGTCTTAGTGCTACTGAAGGCTCTCACGAAGGACTGATGCACATTAAATATGTCGTGGCTCTAAGTCCTCCCCTTCTCATGTTGTGGTAGTTTGGACAAGGGGTATCAGCTCACTTATATCATTCTCGTCACTTGACAATGCTTCAAAAGTATGAGGTTCGTCACCAATAGCTTTCGTGTTGCTTTATAATGTGACGTTAATAACATCCTCACCCTGAAAATTAGAGATGCCAGTCCTTTAGAAACACAGGGCCTTTTTGTACTTGCATCGTTCGGCATCTCCCACCCCCCTCCTTTAGGTCAGTCCTGATTGTAACAAAAATCCTCCAGATGCAGTTAATTTCTTATATCAAATGTATTGTCCTAAGTCACCGTGCACAAAATTAACTTTTGATCATTAATTGATTTAATTTGATTAATCAACAGTGGTACTCCTGCTTAGGAAGTAGTGCAATTCATAACACAGGTCTTTCTTTTTGAAAGCGTTCAAGAAAGTCAGTAAGTCATAACGTACCGTAAAATCCGGCGTATAACGTACACTACCGTTTAACGCACACATATACATTAAAGCTGCATTTTTTAAAAAATTTTGCTGTATATTCGCCGTATAAAGAAAAAACCCCTCTTTTATGAAAAAACCCGAAATGAGCGCATGTAGTGCTCTTATATTTTGAAGTCATTTATTCGAAGTATCAAGTGGTTATAATTAAGAAGACATAGTGCGATTCAACTAACAAAAGTCGGTCAAAAAATCAAATCTAATTTTTTTAGCATAAATTATTCTTTATATATTTTCTTATAACCTCGCAAAATTTGAAAGCTCTAAACTTAAAAACCGCAGAATTATCATAGCTTTTACGTTCGTTTTTATTCATATCCCTATGGCAAATCCAAACTTTCAACTGACTTATCTCATAAAGATAAAATAACTAGTTTGTCTTCATCTAAAATGTTAAGGCTTTCTTTCTATTGTGCCTAGTGCTTTGAATTTTTTTTTACCTATTACCAATAGTACATGTAGCAAAAGTTGGTACATATTTTTAAATCAAAGCAATACTTACTTTTTAAAAAATAATTGAACTCAGAATTTACACATTTCTTAAGGAATTTTCAATAAGCATTCACAAAAAGAAGTATTGTACAAATATCAGCCATGTTATCGCAAAACCCATACCAAATTTTGTTACATATAGTTGGACGTACTTGTAAATCATATTTCATGCGTGTACGTAAGTTTTTGTAGGAGGAATAGCATTTTAAAATTACTTCACAATTTTAAAGTTTTCTCCTTAAGAAATTAAATGGATAGCTTTTTATATGAATTTTTGAGCACAAGATGTGTTTTGCATAGTATACACTAGTAGGAGACAACCAAGAAAAAAAGAAATTTGAAAATCCTTAAATAAAAATTTTTTGCGTAAATAGTACCATGTCCTCTGAAAGTTACACTATTCACAGGCCTGTAGAACCTGTTCTACTTATCGGATTTTGATGAAACTTGTGGAATAGATGCTATTCAGACCACGAGGAAAAGATTTCTACAATAAAGAAAAAAATAAAGAATTAGTACAAATTTTGACCACTAGATGGCTTTTATCGAATATTCCTTATGCAAATCCGTAAAATCTCTATATAAACTTGCAGTCATAGCTAGAGAATCATTCAGCGCACGTTTGTCATCGTGAGTCATTCCTGCCTTACAGGAACGACAATGTTTGCAAACCACTATGTTTATACAAGATGAAGCAACTCCTCACTTTAGGCATCAAGCTAAAGCACTGCTTAGTGCTAACTTTGGTGATAATCGTGATTATCCAGATATTTTCTGGATGAATGGCCTTCTCGCTCCCCCTACTTAAATCCCAGTGATTTCTGATTGCGGTGTTTTCTAAAAGATTTTGTTTGTAGATGAGGAATTAGGACTTTACCTGATTTGAGAGCTAGCATTATACGCCATGGGGCTGAAATCCCTCGTGAGTTGCTTTGCGCTACCATTGAAAACGCTATAATGCGCTTTCAACACGTTATTGATGTCAATGGAGCACATATTGAACATATTCTGTAATTCAGCGTTTCTCAAACTGTGGGGCACCCCCCCCCTTGGGGGCGTGATAACTCTTCGAGGGGGAAACGAGCATATTGAAAAGTCGAAAACAAAACATTATTTAAAAAATTAATTTTCTGAAAGTAAACAATCAAAATACTTTCTGATATAATAAAAAATAAAATAAACATTTACACTGATATAACACACTTATAAATGTATCAGTACTGTACAATGTATTTTGTTATTAATTTAACAATACAAAGTTAAGAACAAATTTGATAATTATCAGTGACCCCCATGGGTATGTATTAACACTTATCTTGATAATTTGTACGGCTTATAATTAATTCCTTCACAGCCGATTGAAAGTTACGTGATTCACTCCCCAATTCCACCGTTTTCCATGTAGACGAGCGTATTTTGATGTTTTTCTTAGGGGGAGGGGGAGGAGAAAAGGAATAAATAAGCAAATCATCTGAAATAAGTAAATCCTTCGCAAACACTGTCAAGTTCCTTTTATTGGATTCCAAAACCTTTGGAATAATTTTATGGATAGCACTGCACATAAAATATCGTACTTCGGAGAGACGTATATATACATCCAGAAAATTAATACTTTGAATGAGCGAGACGTTTATACATAAGAGATTAAAGTCGTATTGTAGCTTTAGTGCCAAAGTATAGTATTGTTACGTAGAGATCCGGGATTCTAGGCTTTTATGCAAAAACAGCCACAAAGAAAATAAAGAGTTCTTAAAGAGCGATGCGACTTTATTATCAAAAATTCAATCCTTTAAATACAGGATTCAGCAGCAATATTCACAGGGTAAATATCCGAAGGTCTTCACACCTTCAACAGCAATCAAACACAATAATGTGTTAAAAATATACGTAAGTAAAGATTATTCTCAAGCACAGCCGAGCTAATCGCTAGTCAAAATAATCCTCACTACTTGCTGGTTTAATCAATACTCATCGCCGTTCAGGTGAGCATCTTTTTATAGGCGCGACAGAAACTTCCAGAAATATAACCGCTCGTGTCATTCATTGAACGTGATACTAGTGGAGAGATCCACTACCTTCTAGAAGACTCCAGAGGGTTCCGAACTCGCCAACATGGTCTCCAATGACGCCAAAATGGTCGCCAAAGTCGCCAAATAGGCCGCCAACTTAATCGCTAAAAATGATGCCAATTTGTCTCTACCGCCATGATTTCGTCAAGTTCTCATTGAATCTCCATTATAACGTAAAGGGCGGTATTGCTTGTGAGTAGCACAATTTTAGCATGAAATAAATATAACAGAGTTATTTAAATGCATTAAACACTCAAATACAAATATTTACACTATTTACACAAAATTCGTAACAGTATTATAGAATTCAATACATTGTTATTGTATTGAGGGGGGTGCGATGAAAATGATGACAGAATAGTGGGTCAAGTATTTTGAAAGTTTGAGAAGCACTGATGTAATTGAATAAGTTTTAACGATTCTAACATATTTTTTGTTCTTCTTTGGGCACCAGATTTCCTCCTAATGGTCAAAATTTGAACCATTTTTTTTAATTGCAGAAATTTTTCCCCCGTTGTGCATATAGTATATATTCCAAGTTTCATCAAAATCCTATAAGTAGAACAGGTTCTACAGGCCTCTGAATAGTGCAACTTTAATTATAACCACCCGGTATCCCATGCTTTTGAAAAAATAGTATACTTCTAGTATTACAACTCTTTTTTTTTTAAGTTCTCATAAAGTAAGTCATATCTTTAAAATAAACAGCATTTTGATTTAAGTAGAAATCTAATTTACTTTGTGCTGATCTCCTTTTTTCTATTTTTAAAGCTATCATTTTTATACCTGGCGTATAACACGCACCCGTAAATTTCGATCTAATTTTTGGTGCTAAAAGTGCGCTTTATACGTCGGATTTTACGGTAATTCTTTCTATAAATGTACAAAAAGAAGTTCAGGAAAGGAAGGGGGAGTTCCTTGGAAGATTAAGGTGAGAGAACGGGATAAAATCACCAAATGACGCACTAAAAATATGAGTCACATTGTATTACTAAGAGTTGGATGTTTCAGCTGATTTGTGTTTTATCTATCTATTTTTCTATTTTTTAAAACTGTCTTCCTATGTGAGTTTTCAACTTTATTATCTTTTCCGTGTGATATTTGGTAACATTAATTCCTGTAATTAAAAGAAAACCATGTCATGAACATTTTTATTGCAACGTCTCAAGATTGAACGATAAAAAAAATATGCATTTGTTATTATTTTTTGACTTTTAAGAAATAACTTTGTAAAATTGAGCACGTGCCAAGATTTACCTCTCCTCCCCTTTCTACGAATTCATAAAAATAAAACTCGATCTGAAATTTTTAAAAATGTTATAAAGTGAAAATCGTTTAACATGATACTGTGAGGGGACTGATATATTTTTTCGTGTTAAAGAATATATTGCAATGAATAAATAAATAAATAAATAATATTTTCAACAAACTAAGTTCCTTAGAGTACATTTCATTTACATACATATGGATATATGCATGCATTTAATAAAAATCAATGAAACAAAAGCATTCACAAAAAAACTTAAAATGAAATCTAATACAAAATTTTCAAGTTTTTTTTAAAAACAGAACATTTATTGGGTTTTTCGAAAATGATCTGATATTTTTCTTAGCATTGTCTTTTTTAGCATCAAATTGTCAACAAATTGTTCGATATCGTCCATTTTGTTATTCATTTTACCATTGGAATGTGCGTCTAAGTCACTGCGTATACTTTTCATTGTGTTCCTCATTTCGGGTGATATGGAAGCAGGATCTGCAGGATTCATTTAATTTTCATAGTCAAAATCTGCATCAGTGATATTTTTGAGCTTTGAACAAACTCCCAAATTTCTTTGCTTGCCATAATTGGAGCTGTATACACATTATCATCATCTGCCGCATCGAATTATTCCGATGATGAACCCGCGTGACTGGTGATTTCCGTATTTTGTTCATTCCCAGAAGGGAAATATTTTCGTGTTAAGCGATTTTTGCTTCGTGTTAAGAGAAAAAATGTATGAAAATAAATAATAATTTGTCGAAACTGTTGCATCATTTCTCGTTCACTGATATTTCGTCTTAAGCGTTTTCGAGTAATAAGTATTTTACTGTATACGATTAATAGTACTAAAAAGCTTTTAAACAAAATTTGAAAGAAAAAAAAAGTAGGTAATAAAATTGAAATAAATAAGAGTTTTTTTTTTTCAATTAAAAAATAAAATCATAAAGCGATGTAATAGTTTAAAATGAATACATTCTTCATAAGGGACACAAAGTTTTGTATTAGTATTCCGAAAACCAAAATTGTGTTGTTGTTGCTCATGCCACCTGTCTGACATAGTTAGATCGAGGCCCACGAAATTCATCGTGGCAATGGGCTAGATGTACGCCTGTCGTTGGCCTTAGCCTTGAGCACCATACAGGTGATAATACGATTTAGTACCATAACTTAGTTTTATAAGTTGGCATCTTTTTAGAGTTAAGAATTGCTTAGTATTTGTTACTCAGGATTCTTCTAAGAAATATATCAATTATGTTATGTTAAATCATTGCCAGGAAGCTCTTATCTGAAAAAATATCTCTTTTAAAATTCCTACGACTCATCAAATATTTTATTGATTTAAAATATGCTGATACAAATGAAAAGGTTTAATATTATTGAAATATATTTTTCTAGAATTCTGTGATAATTTTGCCACCAATCTTATCATACTTTTTATTAAATAACATGTGTCTATATTACCTAGATACGTAATATAATATTTGTGTTTTTAGAACTTATCATATCGATAACTTATAACAATATCATATCGATAACTTATAACAATATCATATCGATAAGATATATTCACGCTAAAAATAATATATAAAACCTTCCAAAATAATTCTTTTACAAATGTTTCGTTTATCAATAAAAGACTAAGTCAAATTTTAAAAAATAATAATAAAATGTTCGAAATTAGGCTTAGCAAAGCATATATTTTTAATGAACCTAAGCTATTAATTATCCAGTTAAAAGAAATGAAAATATTTTCATAAGGATCTTTAATCATTATTGAGTTATTCAGTTAAAATGATAGAAAAAATATCTTTTGACATTGTTATTGTTTTACGTTTTCAAACTAAACGATTTTAAAGATCAATATATTTTTTTTAAATGTTCTGAAATAAAAATAATATTCATAGCTTAAATCGATAGTACTCACCCTGTGGTACTGGAGTTTAAGGGGCATATGCAAAATCATCTTCAAAAAATGAGATGTTATAATAGGCTTAAAAAAGGCACAAATAGGCTTAGTAAAAACATCTTTATTGAACCTATGTTCTTAATTATTCAATTGAAACAAATATTATCGATAGAATATTATCATAAGTATCTTTATTCGTTTGTTTAGAATTATGCATTTAAAAGGAAAGAGGAAAAATCATTTGACGTTATTATTTTATCTTTTCACTCACAAAAAAACTAAATAATTCTAAGAATTATTACATTTTTCTCGATGTTTTGAAATAAAAGTAGTATTTATTATTTGAATCGATGTTACACTCAGTCTGTAGGACTGGTATTTAAGGGGGACATGCAAAACTATCGTCAAAGAAAGAGCTCGATAATAAAATTTTCGAAATTAGGATTAGTAAAAAAATATGTTATGCCTAAGCTGTTAACTATACAATTAAAAAAAAAAAAGAAATATTATTCATAAAATATTTCCATAAAAATCTTCAATTGTTGTTAATAATTATTCAGTTAAAAGGAAAGAAAAAAATAATCGTTTGGCGTTGTTACTATTTTATCATTTCTCAAACTAAATTCTAAAATTATTACGTTTTTCTCAATGTTTTGAAATAAAAATGGTATTCGTTGCTTAAACCGATACTACTCAGCCTGTGGTACAGGTATTTTCCGAGCATATGTAGAATCCACATTAGGCAGTCATGTCAGAAAACATCGGGATAGGGAATACTCAGATGTTGTATTGTCTTTTATTACCAAAAGTAGTTAAAAGTTTTATAATAGAGCTTTTAAAAGAAATTAAGGTTTGTCTAGACAGCAATTTTCGGAAAGGGAATAGTAAAGGTAACTAGATTTCAAATCCTTCATCGATTTTTTTGCTCAATAAATTGGAAGGCTATCAGTCTCTGAAAAGGAAAAATTCATTGTACTTTCAATTAATTTGATGGCAATAGAAAAATCCTTAACTTCTGGACAGTAGTGAAAGAAGATTATATAAAAATATAATTTCTTGAAAGACAGTATTATGATATTTTTACGTCAGTCCTTTTGTATGAGGTAAGCAGATTAACTTTATGCTCTTGGAGGGATTATGGTGAGACTTAGAATTTTTACAAATAATTTTTTAGTGCTTTTAATTTTTTCTATAATTTCTAAAGGTAATTTATCTTCTAAACTTAATTTTTCCAGTAAATACACAAATAAGTATGAACATTATAGCTTTATAATTTTGTTCTACTCTACATTGCTAGTCCTAAGCCGAAAGGTTACCTTCGTGGCAGTTGTTCATTTTCTTGGTTACTATTTTGTGCTTTAAGTTAAAATTTTAATAATTTAGTATTCTATATAGAATAAAAGAAATATGCTTGACATAGCTCTTAAATAAATACATTTCCATTTGAACTTGACTTAAAAAAATGGGGGTGAAAAGTATATTAGATGCTATTTGGGGTTTTTTTTCAATGCCTAGTATTAGCTCACACAGTCTCTCGATATATTTATTAATTTACTTATTTATTTACCTTGGTGGAATTTTCAATCGTTAATAAAATACATTTTAAAGCGCTCCGTTGAGCTGAGATTTTATATACATGATTATTTTGGGTGACAATACAATAATATAATTATAATTATAAAAATTAATTGATTAAAATTAATTATTTAACGAATTACAAATACAGCCACGTTGGCATCATTTTTGGCGACTTAGCGACCATTTTGGCAACTTGTGTCAAAATTTGAAAATGTTTTTTACTCACGTTTTAAAGCATTTAGTTGAATTGAAGTTTTATATACACGATACTTTTATTACACGATACTTTATATAGATATTTATATTCATTGTAAGTATTTAATAAAAAGAAGCTAAAATAAAATTTTTCTTTGTTGATCTAAGTAGGAATTGACTTCATTTTTTTTATATATATATATATTACTTGTTTTATCTTATGTTGGCTTTGTGTTATAGAAAATTTAATACATTTGAGAGTAATTACAAGTAGAAGCATACAAATATTGTTACGAATTTTGTGTAAATAGTGTAAATAATTTATATTTGAATGTTTAATGCATTTATATTACTCTACGTTATGTTTATTTCATTTTAAAATTGTATCATTCACAAGCAATACCGCCCCTTACGTTTTAATGGCGATTCAATGAGAACTTGACGAAATCTCTTGGTGGTAGCGCTAAGTTGGCATCATTTTTGGCAACCAAGTTGGAGGCCAATTTGGCGTCATTGGTAACCCTTTTGGCGTCATTGGTGACCATGTTGGTGAGTTCGGAACCCTCTGGAATCTTCTAGAAAGTAGTGGATCTCCACTAGTGTCACGTTCAATGACACGAGTGGTTATATATATATTTCAGGAAGTTTCTATCGCACCCATGAATAAGATGTTCTCCGGTACGGCGATGAGTCTGGATTAAACCAGCGAGTAGTGAGGATTGTTTTGACTAGCGATTAGCTCGGCTCTGCTTGTGAATAATCTTTTACATACGTGTATTTTTAAACACTGGTGATTGCTGTTGAAGGTGTGAAAACCTTTGGAGATTTACTCTGTGAATATTGCTATTGAATCCTGTATTTAAAGGATTGGATTTTTGTTAATAAATTTGCATCGTTCTTAAAGAACTGTTTATTTTCTTTGCGATTGTTTTGCATAAAATCCTCGAACCCTCGGATCTGCGTAACAATATATTGGAATTAATTTAACTACACATGTAATGCAAGAAAAAAATTCTAAAATTACTTTTGATGGATAATTTGGCTGTTGGGTTGATAAATTTCTGGAATCGAAACCTAATACATATTCTGCCAAACACAAAATTCGAAAGTTTTCTATTTAAACAATTCAAAGAATTTGAAATTCTTACTATGGAGGATGTCTGAAGTACAAAATATTAAGTTATCCGACTACTTAAAATCATGATTTTTTTCAAAAATTGACAAACTTTTTTATGATTTTATTTTATAAGACATCTTATTAGCTTTATAAAAATACTAAGTTTTTTATTTTCCCTTCACTAGAACAAAAACTACAAGTGTTTTAGTAAAAGCAGATGCCATAACTTTTCACAAGATGTCAAACTTTAAAATGCGTTTTACTAGAAATATTTTTTTTTTCCGAAAAACTTTAACGGGGACAGCGATTGCTCAAAAAGTTTTGAAAATAATTTGCTGAAATTTTTTGTGTATGTTCTGTATAACAGTAGAAGTGTTGTAACCTTCAGGTTTATCAATACCTGTTTTGCTGCAAAATTTACAGTTCCTTATGTGAATATACTCACTATTTTCTTAAGCAATTTAATATAGTCACTAAGATAAAGTGTGCTCTAGTTTTAATAAAAATTAAAATATCTCTTATCCTGAAGGGCATTTCAAACATGAATAACGAAGTAAGACATCAAAATTGAAAATCTAAAATTTGTTTATAATCTTTTTGTACAATATGGGCCCCATTTATGTAATTTTTTGTCATTTTTGACCCATCTTTTACCATTTTAGCTATAATAATTTCATTTTTTCTGCTTAATTTTGGAATATTTTTCTTAAAATGTGTACTTAATAAATCTAAAAACCACAAAAAATTCTTATATCTCTATTTCTTTTACAAAAAGTTGTCGTGAGTAGTCAGATATCTTAACTAATTGTTTTTGAACAATTAGTTAAGATATGTTTATGTAATTTTTTTGTACATTTTTACCAGTTTTTCCCATTTTAATAATAATATTTTTTTTCTGTTTTCAACTTTAAGATTTTTTTACTTAAAATATACTAAATTAATCTAAAAATCACAAAAAAAAAACCAAAAAAAAACAAAAAAATCCCCATGTCTTCGCTTTTTTTAAAAAAAAGTTGTCGCAAGTAGTCGGATACCTTAAATTAAATATATGGCAAATATTAATGCCATATAAGAACTGAAATATTTGTGATCACACATTTTTCTCAACAAAGTCAATAAAAATTAAAGTACATAATGTTAAATATTTAAAAGGAGAATTTCAGTCTTGATATAACTTACTCTCAGTAGTCAAACACAATGATTACAGGTTTAGGAAACTTCTCGAAAAAGATGCTTGTATGCAAGTCTCGTATGTGAGTAATTCGTAAGTTAAAATAACACCCTAAGGAGTTAAATAATCTCAAAAGGAGTTGAGAAGGATTAATGGGCGTTTTTTATAAATAATTCCGTTCCTTCCGTTTTTTAATTATTAGACCCCCAGACTTCAGATTTGGTTCACTGGTCTCTTTTATTGGGTACAGATGTTAAGAACAAGTTTTGAGGAAGTCGACTCTCAAAGAGGAAAAAGGCGCCTCACTGATTCACATCACGAGATCTACAGAAGTCTTAGACCTACAGACTTGAAATTTAGCAGGCATGTTCTTTTTATGAAGAAGATATCCACTAAGAACGGATTTTGCGAAAATTTACCCCCAATGTGGTTTGTGAAGTATAAAGGTGTGTTATAGATAAATATTCCTGTTTTTCAACTATCAGACCTACAGACTTGGAAATTTGATAAAAATGTCTCTTTTGTTGATTAGAGATAAGATAAGAACGCGTTTTGAGGAAATCGACTCTCATGGAGGGTTACGGGGCATATTGATATAAAATTAAAGATTTTGAACTGTTAGGATCAGACTTGAAGTTTGTCAAGCATGCTTATCTTGTTGAGAGGAGATCCGCTAAAAAGGGATTTTGCTGAAATCCACTTTGTGGGAGGAGCTTACGGGAGCGTAAAAGATAATTCTACTTAAATTTTATAAGTTCAAATCCTGTCCTTTTTAAATCAAGAGGTGAGTTGATTGATTGATTGAATATTAACGTCGCACTGTTCAGCTACATGAGGGCTTTTGGCAACGGACCATGTAATTTTGAACCATGGTCAAGTGACGTGGACGACGTGATGTAAAAGGGTGGATTTACAATATCGCTTAACGCGAAATTCCTTTAACAAGAAAAAATATTTCAGTCCCTCCAGTTTCATGTTCAGCGATTTTCTAAAATTGGAGTAATTCTTTAAGATTGACACACACACAGGAGAAATGTTAAGTGCAGCCGTTTATCATATCATATTTTATTCCAATGTTCAGTAAAAAAGTCCGAACTCCAATCCATGACAGAGACAAGTCCGATTTCAGCGTCGTTCAACAGCAAGCGAGTCGTTCGTTCACGTGTTTTCAGTTAGTCCGCCGGAGTAAAAGTCAAAGTACTTATGCGGAAGGTGGGTTTGATTGATTGATTGATTGATTGAATATTAACGTCGCACCATTCAGCTACACGAGGGCTTTTGGCAACGGACCACGTAATTTTGAACCATGGTCAAGTGACGTGGACGACACCTGAGCTGGCACCCCCCTCTCCTAACTACCCCACCACACCAACGGGAGGACGTTTCAGCTCTCGACAGATTTAACATGAATCGCTGCCCTACACGGCGGGTCTTTAGTGGTACTGATCAAGAGGTGAGAGTTTTAATAATGTTTTTCAATATAATCGAACGCTTAATCTTAGGACTTAGATATCATTAATTTATGTATACAAACAATATATATACATACAATATTATAAATCCCCCAGCGAAGCGTATGGGTAATGGTTAGTGTGATATAAAAGGGTAATTTATAAAAATACGTTCCCATAAGTCAAATATCCAATGAAAGAGTACAAAAGAATTTTTTTTGTCCTAGATATCCACATTAAAATTTTGTAAAATTCAATTTTTATGTAATAAAATTAAACTTTTATTGTGGGTATAGTCATTGAAATCGAACATATTTTTTACGTTCCTATTTCGAACTTCTCTAGAACCCTCTTAATGTATACATACAGCGAAGGCCACCAATTCTCTCTCAACGATTCAACTGTACTAACTCACGTAGTAAAAAAAGAGCAATTCTGTCTTGTCTAAAAATGGGTGTAATACGAAGCGTTAAACAAACATGTTTAGAAACATATTCGTCTGATAACGTGTTTAGAAGGTTAATGTGATAACAAGAAAGAAACATGAAGCGAACAACGCGTGATGTCAACTGATCACTTGTCAAGCCAACGTTTGGGTGATAGCTTTATATCAATTTACGGCCGCCGTAATCAGTGTGAACGTTGGGAAATTGTTTATCAAGAAGACGAATGGTGTAAATGGAACAGTTTATTTTCGGTCTTTTTTTTCACTCTTTTTCTCTTGTTGTTGATGCCACTCTTGTGGGATTCTAAATATGGAGAGGAATTTGTCTGTAAATTATCAAGGACGTAATAAAGTGTGATGTTGTGTCAAAATCATTTTTTTTTTATTAGATATTTCTCAAATTTCTCGATATTGAATTCCAGTTTGTGTTTATACTTATAGTAATATACTTGTTTTATAAATGTTTATAGCTCAACTCTAGAACGTTCGGTTTTTGGTTACCCTTAAGGTAAACGAATACGTTCGAAACCGCGTTTTTGCAAAAGCGTATAAATGGATAATACTTATGATATTTAGTGTCACTTAGATTAGAAAATGTATATAAAATTGTTTTAAGAATAGTATTTCAATAAAAAATTATTTAAGAACAATATTTTGACAAAAAATGGACATAGAATGACCCATTTTCTAAATATTCTCAATGCTTCTATTATAATAATATTTTGCCTGTATATAGCTCAGACCTCTGTAAAGAGGCTCAACTAGAATTTTTGAAATATATAACTTAGAAGTGGGCTTATCCATGTTTTACGACAACATAGGAGAGAAATTTTAAGAAAAAAACGCCGATAATTATTTCAATTGGCTGTAACTCTCAAAATAATGTGAATTTTTCAAAAAAAATAATTCAGACTCTCTGGAGAAGTATAAGCAAAATATTATTATTTTAGAAGCATTTCTTATAAAAGGAGAACATTTTGAAAAAAGGTTATTTTAAGAATTTTTTGCCAAAATATTGTATTTAACTACATTTTTTGTCAAAATGTCCTTAAAACAATTTTATACATGTATTCTAATCTAAGTGACACTAAATATCATGAAAATTGTCCATTTATGCACTTTTTTAAAATGACGGTTCCGAACGTAGTCGGATACCTTAAACGTCCTCCAGTGTCGTTTCGACACCGTGATATAAAAAGTATAAAATAATAGTAATAACTAAATAATTGCTAGACTATTATTCAGTAGGATTTAATTTTAAGATTTGTTAATATTATTTCATGTAATCATATATTATTACCCTTTATATCATAAAAAAATTAACAAAACAAATTACTTAATCTTGTAAAATGGAATAAAACACTAATATTTATAAATATTAGTATAATAAGCAAAATGGTAATTTTTGTGAGAATGCGCGTTTTTTCATCATTATCTATAGTTTTTATGCGTAATATTTTGTGTATGTCTCATTTGCACAATGAGCACAGTAATATTCAATTTTTCCTGCACATTTTTCACACACAGGTTTCATGCAAGAGGCATACGTTTTTTTATTTGCATATCCATTACACTCTTTAATTCCGTCCTTTTTGCATTTTAGTGAATTTGTATATATATATAGTTCCTTTAAATTCAATATTTACTTGATTTTTCAAATTTCTTGCACTTACGTAAGTTGAACATAATAGCAGATAAGCAAATGCTATATAACGGAACACTTAGACACAACGATTTTAGTATAATTGACTCATTTCCGCTGTGAACCCAATAACACTGCATTCAAAGTCAGAAAAATGTATGATGTTACTTCCGGAAGTTTGTTTTATTAATGGTATCTACTTTAATGGTGAACTAAGATTTGCTGAACGCGCGACAGCTATTTATGATGATAAATTGCCCTGGTGTCGAAACGACACCAGCGGACATTCTAGGTATATTTAGTTGTAAAATCTCTCTTAATCAACCTAGAACCACAAAATCTTTTCTGTGCAATCATTATGGATAATGATTAAACGTCACGAAATATTTTCGAAATCCCTACGAGAATGCGGAAAGGAGAACGAGCTAAACAGGCTCCATTGTTCTAGAATTAAAAAAATAACTGAAGTAATTTCAAATTTTTTTTATACCTACGAGGGTGTTTTTTTAAGTACCGTTTTGAAATATAGTCGCTTATGAAATATGTTCCTTACAGAGACCCCATTATTGAAGTAATTGTTTGCGTTGACGTTTGTTTATGCGTGATTGTAATGACTTAGACCAGCGGCTCTAAGACTGTGGTCCGCTGACCCCCAGGGATCTCCAGTGCATTTCTATGGAGTCTGCGAAGGTCTTTCATTTAATGAATGAGTAAATTTCAGCTGTTCTTTATCTTAAAAATTAGTATAAAAACTGTCTGGGAAGCGTAAAACCGACACATTGCGACCACAGATTTCAAATATATGTTTGTTGTTTTCTTTAAGGAAAAAGTCTTTAAAAAAAGTATGTGTAAGTAACAGAGGCAATCTTAGGATTATTGAGGAACGTTTAAATCACCCAGCCATGTGTTGGGAGTCAGGAGGAGTTAGTTCTAAATCTCTCTGTTGGGGGTGCGCGATGTCAGGCTGGTACATAATGGGAGGGGGCGTGGCGATCGAAAGTTTAAGAACCTTTGCCTTAGATAATTAAAAATCCCTCTGATTTTGAAGTAATCGCTGTCGCTCGTTTCTTAAATGCTGATAACTATAGGCAGATTAGATTAGATTTATACAAAGAAATAAACTATCAGTGTTGGAATAGTAAGGAAATGAATTATAGAGTACTTCAAGATACAACAACATCTGCCCATGATGGGAAGTGACATGAGTGACTGTCTTTTATTAGTGATTATTAAGTGTGAGTGAGTTTTTATCAATCCTTATGCCGTTACCAAAGCGTAGAGCGCGTTCATCTCAATCTATCTCTCAACGTTACGGATTTTGCACTGTTTCAAACATTACAAATGTGACTATAGCGTTCTAAAACAGTTGTTCCTTTTCCTAATATATGTCAGCTCTATTGTGAATAATAAAGATTCGAATACAATACTTCACGAGAAATACTACCTCATTCTTTTTTTTTAGTTGTGTGAAATGAAGCCAGTTTCAGGCTTTCGAAATCTAAAGATGCGTGAGATGTCAAGTGACAACAGCAATCTATATAATACAGTGTTTATCAAACTGTGGGGCACGTCCCCCAGGGGGTGCGAGTATATTCGAAGAGTCAAAAACAAAAGATTATTTAAGAAAATATATTATTTTACTGAAAGGAAGCAAAATAAAATACATTCTGATATAATAAGAAATCAAATACACATTTACACTGATATAATACATTTATAAATGTATCAGTATTTCATAATGTGCTTCATAATTCTTTTAACAGCATTAAGTTAAGAATAAGTTTAATAATTACCAGGGACCCTATGGACATGTGTGTGTCATAAAATTATATATAAAATTTAATACTTATCTGGATAATTTGTACGGTTTGTAATTAAAGTCATACCTTACGTCAAAGTATATCATTATTGAATTCAATGCATTGTTATCGTATGGAAGTGAGTCGCGATGAAAATTATGATTGAAATCGGGTAGCAAGTACAGGAAGTTTGAGAAGCACTGGTATATTATGTAAATATGCATTTATATGTGCATTTATATATGCATTTATATATGCATTTTTTTTAAAAAGCTTTATTTTTTTAATTACATTTATTGAGGCTCTGGACCCCTATACAAATATAGGTCCCAACTGGGACCCTTTTAAAAGATAACACATCGCTTCGTGCAAACGGTAAACCGTAACGAGTAAATGAACATAACTCACGATCTTGCATGCCTAGGCACAAACCGACTGCTTCTTTTCAACTGTGGAGGGGGAGGACAGTATGGTGGTAGGCCTAATCATAGACATAGAGATGGAAATAACACAAGATTGCAGTTTTGCTACTGTTGTCAGCCGGGATATAGTTTGAAAAATCCAGTTTTTCGGAGAATATGCCCGGGAATAATATTTGACGATTAAATTTACAAGGATTATGATCTTATTCAAGCTGAGACAAGAACGAGACGAGTCCCCAGGCTCAGTTAGCCCATGCTTTAAAACTTCCCTGTTGAATATAGAAGTTGGTCATACGATAAGGAATACAACCTCTGACAATAAAATTCGGTGAATAGTCCTGCAACACTAACGTAGATGGAATATTAACGAAAGTTAATATTTCTATACTGTACTTCGAAATAGTCATCTCCCATAACTATGCACAGCTGTGATCTGCTATACATGTTCTAGAAACTTTGCAAGAAGTCTTCTTTTGGGATGGAGTTCAAAAGCCTCATCACGTTTCGTTGGATGTTCGGAATATCGTTAACATCAATAACATCTTTCTCATTCCTAAATTCTGGGTAACGATTTGTTGCACGAATTCACGGTTACTCTGCAGTTCATCAGCTGACATACGCACAGTTAATTACTATCGTTAGTGATTAATTTCCTCACTTCCTCAATTTTTTCGTCACTGATGAAGCTCGCCAGTCTTCAGCTAAGGGGGTTATCAGAAACACTTTCCCTGCTTTTCGAAAACGGGCTAGCCACTTTTACATGCACTTACTTCATGGACAGTGCTTGATCTTCATAAACATGTAACAGCATCGCATAAATTTCTTTTGGTGTCTTTCCAAGCTTAAAACAAAACTTTAAATGGATTTTTTGTTCGTTCAATTTCCTGTTCTCAGTTTAGAACCAACGTATTAAACAAGCACTTCGTAAAATAAGTCTTACAGGGAACACAAATAAGTCTCCACTGAACGACGGTTGGTTCAGATGGTCAACATCTGCCGCAACGCATGTGGAGCGTTTTGTTTCTCCAGTGTTGCCAGATCAGCCGTTCTGACTTCATTCACCGAACTTTATTGTTAGAGGTTGTATATCTTAAAATTGAGGGATGTTTTATAAAAATGTAAACTATGTGTCTTAGGCTTCCTGGTGAATAAAATAATTGTTAAAAAATTTTCTTGGATTTTTCTTGTATCAAAATGATACATACTTGAAAGTTTCTTTGTAATTAAGTCGTTCTTGTAATTTAAAATTAACCAGACAAACATTTCTTTAAAATATCTTATTACTTTTTAACAGAAAACAAAGAATTTGATTAATAATTTTATAATTGTCTCTATTTTTTTTCGACAAAGAAACACAATACATATTTTTTTTAATGATGAAATGTTTAAGTTTCCGAAACTCTCTGAAACCTATTTGAAATTGTTTTTCTCTTCCGTAAGTATTAACACTTTAAAGCTTTCGAGCAAAATATAAATTACAAGAAGCACTTTGAACATGAAAGAAACAACGAAATTATATTTTAAATCGAGAAAATTGAAAATAAATGAAAATATCTGTAACACAAGCCACTTAGTAGGATAGTGTATCTGGAAGAGACTCTGTATGACTTACATTGTGTTCAATTTGAATAATTTTTGTGACTTATGATAATAAATGTTTATAAAGTTTCTTTTTCAGCCAAGTATTTTTCTCATAAGTTTATGTTACTTTTGGTTGTTATGTGTGGTAACCTTAAGTCTCTTAATAATAATGGTCCCTTTAAGGGACTACACACCGTATTCCAAGATTAAAAATATGACAAGTGCTTCCAGTTGAATAATGTGTACTTTGAAGTTAAATATTTATCACAAAATGTAATTTTATTCGCTGACAAAAATAAACAACTATATCTTACAAGTAAACACAAAAAAAGAAAATGGGGAATATGTTTGAATTATTTCACTATAAGTTTAAATATTTGCATTTTATGTAACACATTTATTTTAAAAATACAAAATTTCAGCTGTAATGAAAACCCCAAGAAGTTTAATATATATTGTTTTGTAATGAAAGAACAAAACACATAAATTTACATGACTAAACAAGATTTTTTCAATGTGAATATGTTACTTTTCAAAATTGTATACTTCAACATATTTTAAATTAAGATCGCAAGCCTTAAGGCCACTAAATATAGATCAAGCGTTCAAAACTAACTGCACCAAAGATCTTTACATTCGAAAATAAAGTAAGGGTTGTAATTTAAATCAAACTGGGAACTACACTTCCTGTAAGCGTGATAACCTAGTAATTAAGCTAACTATTCGTAGTAGTTAACAATGATTAAGCTGAATCGAATCTGTTTAGAAAAGGGGGAGAGCTGCTGTATATTAAATATGGTTGCATTTGAAGATACTAACGCTGTATGGTGGAGATAAATAATAAAAATGAGCTGGCCCCAGAAATTTGTAAAAGAATCACTACTGCTAATAGATGTTTTTATGCCTTGAAGAGTTATTTAAAATCCAGTTTCCTCAAATTAAGAACTAAATAGCTTCTTTACAAAAGTCTTCTAAGATCTATCCTGACTTATGCATCAGAGACTTGTCCATTGACTTTACGTGATGAGGAAGATTTGGAATTTTCGAGAGAAAGATCTTACTCTGCATTCTTGGTGGGATCCAAGTGAATGGATCATGGAGAAGATCTAACTTAGAACTTTACAGAACTTACAAACAACCAGATATTGTAAGATTTGGCAAATTTCAGAGACTTAAATGGACTGGTCATCTGGCCAGAATGAATGAAGATGGTTGCTGCAAGAAAATCTTTCTGGCAAAGCCCATAGGAAATAGATCTTGGGGCCCTCAGGATCCCCATTAGCCCCTCAGGGGGCTCACCTTCTTTAGGTGGATACGGGTGTCACAATCCCGAGGTACCCTAGTGATCTTTTCCTTTTCCCAAAGGGTTTATTATTTTTGGTAAACACGGGTGTCACGACCCTGGGGTACCCCAGTGATCCTTCTCTATTTTCGACCCTCCGTCTTGTCATCCAATTTCTTCTTTTCCCGTCCAGACCACAGACCTATGAATGTTTGGCGCAGTATAGCCAAAACTGGCTCTTGCGCCATAAAACACCAAACTCAACTCCTCAGATCCCCATTAAGATGAATTGACTGTGTTGAGAAGGACCTAAAAATTTTAAATGTCAAAAATTGGAAAACAGTTGCCAAAAGTAGGGATGCCTGGAAAAGACTCCTGGAGAAGGCCAGGGACCATCCAGGACTGTCAAGCCATTGAAGAAGAAGACTGTTGTATGGTCTCTCAGGTCTGTATGATCAGGTCTGTAATGTTGTATGATCTTTCCTATGATCGCGAGCTGCGTTCGTGTGAAAATACTTGCGAGTTGCTGCAAATCGTGGGTTCAAATATTGACTCCCCTAGTTTGCCGTGGCAGCCTCGTGGTCATAGTCACAAACTCGTGACCGGCGTCGTTGAGTCACGGGTTCGAGTTCGAATGTCATTGAAGAAAGGTCATTCAGAGAGACTGATTCTCAAAGTTTTTACATTGGTGGGAATTTTGGAGAGAGTGTGCAAGCTCAGATGTTATCTTCATCACTTGACAGTGGCTCATGATTACGAGGTTCTTCGCTAATAGTCCTCATGTTGTATTTTTGTGTGACGTCAGTGAATACTCACTCAGTACAACACCAGGGCTCTTGGCGACGAGCTTTATAATTTTAAACAACTGCCAAGTGAGAAGCACGACAACAGAGCGGCATCCTATTTTCCAAAGTTATACACAATACTAATATGAAGACTTTGATCCTTTAGAGATTTGGAGTGTATCAGCTCATTCCTGTGGCAAATCTGTTGTATCGACTCAACAATGATGACCACGAGTATGCGACCATGACTCCTTTTTTACTGCGGCCATTGGAGAAGTGAAATGTGTTTGAAATATTTTTTACATGCTAAATCCTTTCTTCAATATGCTTAATTTAACTCAGTTGCATGACAGCCCATGAGGGCCAAGGCCTACTGTGTCCAACTCAGTTTACGCGACCTTGGGTCCTGAGATGTTCTGGTCAGGTGGTCAGTCTAACACGAACCCCTAGTGTTGAGTTCCCAAGTAAGCTTGGTACTGATTTATCGATCCACTGAAGGGATGAAAGATTGAGTCAACCTTGCGCAACCCGGGGTTTTAATCTCGAACCTGTGGTGAGGAAGCGCGATGCACTAACCACTCAGCCACTGGGCTTCTTCTTCAACATAGGGTGAACCAAAAGTCTTGCCATAGATATAAAAGTTCATTACAAAATAATCGTTTAATATAACAATGTAACGTTTGTATCAATGGATAAGTCAGTTTTTGTAGAATTTTAGAAGCAGATGACAGGGGTGCCCTTTCAAGAGTGACTCAGGGGAACACTTGTAAGGAAGTTATCATTTTTGGCCGAAATTACGTCGATTTTAAAGAAAGCCCTGTGTATGCTTTGGTTTCACAAAACGAATTAACTCAATAATATTTAGCATAAATTTCGACATTGTTATGGACGACCTGATGCATTGTTATGTTGATGCAAATTCAGTAAAGCGATGGTATAAAGTGTCTGAAGGAAAAGGCAGCGTAACAGAAGACACATTAAAAAACACTTGGAAGGAACTGGATTACCCCCTAGACCATAGGTTACCAACCTTTTTTGAGCTGGCGCCCCCTTTTCTAGTGAATATTTCGATATCGCCCTCCTCCTTTTCCTGTACTATATATATGACATATTTCATGTGACACTGGAAGAGATTTGAAAAGTTTTAATTTAATATCTAAAATTTAAAATTTACTATATAATTCACTTTAATGTAGGCCTGAATGAAACTTTAAAATTTACTATATAATTCACTTTAATGTAGGCCTGAATGAAACTTTAAAATTTACAATATAATTCAATTTAATGCATTTTTAAGTTTTTCATTTACTTCCCGAACTACCATAATATGTGAATTTTCGCACGCGTGATAAAAATGATTCAAATACATATAACCAACATAAGGTAACCAGTATCAAAGTTTACTTTTGTTAGTACATAATCAGCTTGTTTATGTAGTCCTTTTTTTTTTAAGGCTATATTTGGTTAATCTGCCCACGCCCTTCCGGCCAACACCAACGCCCCTTATTTTTTTTTGGGTCTTTTGCTGTCCCCCCTGAAAGCCTCAAACGCCCACAAGGGGGCGTTATCGCCCACGTTGAGAACCTTTGACCTAAGCACTTTCTGAGCTTCTGAGTAACCAAGGATTGCAATTTATAGGGGTAAATGGACTAATTAAAAAATTCATAACAGTACTTGCAATATATATAGTCACTCGGTCACCCGATGCATTTAAATAGGTCTTCCTTTGCTTGGAAGCGAGAGCAAATAAAATTCATCTTACCATAAACCAGAACAAAACCAAATACAAATCAAGTACCAGTTTTAATGAACCATATTTTACAATAAAAGAATACAGATTTGAAGCTGTCAATGGCTTCAGATATTTAGGCTCTGAACTGAGCAGACTCAATGACACAACCCCAGAAGTTAGCAATAGAATCACTACTGGTAACAGATGCTTTTATGGACTTCAAAAACATTTAAAATATAATTTCATCAGCAGAAAAACAAAACTACTCATTTACAAATCACTGATAAGGCCGATCTCACACATGCTGCAGAAACGTGGGCAATGAAAGAAAAAAATAAGGAAACTCTTGCTTTAGCTGAAAGAAGAGTTATTAAGCCTATTTTCCGAGTTTTAAAATGTGATAATATTAGAAGAACCAATGTAGAAGTTTATAAACTTTTTGAAGAACCAAATATTGTTAAATTCATTAGAAAACAAAGGTTAAAATGGATAGGACACCTGATAAGATTGGACGCCAGTCGAATCACGAAAAATATCTTTGGGCCAGAATACTTAAAAAAGTGATACTAAGTTTTGGTGATACTTGAAAAAGAGGAAGGCAAATACTCATGTTGATCAAATGACTAGAAAAAGATCTGCAAACTATTAATGTCAGAAACTGGAAAAGTCAAGCCAAGAACAAGACAGCCCGGAATGGAACTCTTAGGAAGGCCTAGGACCACCCTGGGCTGTCATGCCGTTGAGGAAGAGAAAGGAACTTACAATATATTCCAACAAGCATATATCTAATTATAATAGTTTTTTCACGATAAACATTTATAATCAAGGCAAGACTTGTTTCATCCTGTATCTTAATTTGTGATTTTTGTATTTGATCTTTTCTTTTACAATTTATAATTATTTATTTTTTTCTTAAGGTATCCGACTACGTTCGGAACCGTGATTTTGCAAAAACGTATGAATGGATAATATTTATGATATTTAGGGTCACTTAGATTTGAAAATGTATATAAAATTGTTTTAAGAATATTATTACAGTAAAAAATTATTTAAGTACAATATTTTGACAAAAAATGAACATAGAATGACCCATTTTCAAAATATTCTCCTTTTGTGAAAAATGCTTCTATTATAATAATATTTAGCCTGTATATAGCTCAGACCGCTGTACATGTATCCATGTTTTACGACAACAGAGGGGAGAAATTTTAAGAAAAAAATGCCGATAATTATTTCAATGGATTGTAACTGAAAATAATGTGAATTTTTCAAAAAAAAAAAAAAAATAGTTCAGACTTTCTGGAGAAGTCTTTACTTTATATAAGCACACACACACACAAAATATTATTATTTAAGAAGCATTTTTTTTGTAAAAGGAGAGCATTTTGAAAAAAGGTTATTCTAAGTTAATTTTTTGCCAAAATATTGTATTTAAATAATTTTTTTTTGTAAAAAAGTCCTTGAAACAATTTTATACGTGCATTCTGATCTAAGGGACACTAAATATCATGAAAATTATCCATTTATGCGCTTTTTTAAAATCACTGTTCCGAACGTAGTCGGATACCTTAATAGAAACAATTAAAAAAAAAAAAAATTAAAAGTCAATTCCTACTTAGATCAACAAAGAAAAAGTTTATTTTAGTTACTTTTTATTAAATAAGTATAATTATGACAGAATCACAATATTAAGTGGCAAAACAGAGAGCGGTTTCCCTTTCTTTTTTAGTGTTGAACTATTATATTTTTGTTTGTTACTATTTATTCCTTAATAAATCACACTCTCAGAAATTAGGCCATTCCAGGTAGTATTCGAACACACGACCTTTCGATTAAAAGTAAAACGTGCTATCCATTGCGCTACATGGACACAACGAGCGATTTTCCTTTTTATATATGGTGTTGGACTATTATTTTTGTCTCTTCCTATTTATTCATTAATTAAATATAATTAATGTATTAATATTTGAAAAAACTGTATTAACACCAAGTGTTATCCTCTTCAAGTTGGAAAAAAATGTATATGAGTTCGAATATATATACATATACTTGTATACTTGTTCTTCGCACGGATGAATAGAAAAATTAAACAATACAGATTGAAGGATAAAGAAGTTTTTAATGAGTTAATTTCACGTGAATTGCAAATTAAACAAAAAAAGCTTTTTGCACATCTCTCATCTGAACAACAGCAACAAAAAAACATCTGTTAAATTTTAAGTCTGTAGATCTAATACTTCATAAAAAGGATTTTTTTTATTTATAACGTCGTCTTGTGGGTCTATTTTTGAATACACCTTCCTAAGCTGATCTCTGCTTAGCAAAAGTAACACATTGTTACAAATTTTGTGTAACGAAGGCTTAAAATAGTGTAAATAATTTATATCTGTATGTGTAATACGTTAATATTACTTTCTGTCATATTTATTTTATGTTAAAATTGTAATATTCGCGTGTAATGCTGTTCCTTACATTATAATGGCGATGCATTGTTGGCGATATAGTCAAGTTGGCAACTGTCTAGCTATTTTATAGCTCAAGCTTTATTAGAACTTTGGGAAAGATTAGACTTACGCTTTCGCGGCATAATTCTTAGTAGGTAATTCTTTAGTAATTTCTGGCCACCCAGTTGGCAACTTGGCGATTGTTTGAATGGTGCAGAATTTGATATGCTGTAGCGCCTCATGGTGGGGAGCTGCATCAAAGAGGATAGCACAAAAAACTTCTCCACAAAAAAATACGTATGCATGCCAATTTTCGTAGTGATAGGTTGAACGGTGTTGGAGTGAAGCGATGTCATTTATACAAACAAGCATTTATATATAGAGATATATATAAATAAATATATATGTTGCAGGGAAATGACGAAATTAGGAATTTTTCATTAAATACCTAAGGGATATCATCAGTTGACGGGAGATGGTAAAAATAAAATCTCTTCAAGGTCATTTCTTTGACGAAAGTAAGTTTTTTTTTTATCAAACCCTTGAACTGTGTTTCAGTGAAATGATGAAAAGTACTAGTCAGGATTTGCATTGGCAAAATGCTGTCCGGGGGGAGGGAGACACCTGAAGGGATCGAATCCTTGTACTTCCTAACCAAACATGTAGTACTATCGATCCACTAAATATCTTTAAAAAATCTTTATATCTCCATACCTTTAAAAAAATGGCACCATAAGATTAACACAGGAATTGATATTTTAGTGTGTAAGCAACCGAGAAGAAAGATGTTACACATAAAAAAATACCACCCTAATTTTCTAATTATTTGTTAATTAGTTTCGTATAAATAGAGTTTGTGTTTCATTGACTATTGTTGTATTTCTTACTTCTACATTTCATAATGCACCCTATTTGTTAACTAAACACTTTTAAACTCTTGACAATATTGTTTAATCATTTCACTGAAACAGATCAGGAATTTGTTCAAATGCCTTACTTTTATCAGGGAAATGATCTTGAAGAGACATTGTGTTAAAACATCTACCGTCAATTTATCATCTCTTTTAGAGATTTGATGAAATTCCTAATTTCATCATTTTCCTTCGACATATATAGGGAGAGTGTAAACCAATAAATAGTAGGAATTGAAAGTGTCCATATAGTTACAATGCAAAACAATAACAAACCATCTGTTTACATTTTTCAACTGGAAGGAGAAATGATGAGTAATTTGACATCCTCACTATGATGCATTATTTCTTCTGATATCCTTGAA
>BMAV01024496.1:116142-147567 GCA_019973955.1 Trichonephila inaurata madagascariensis | reverse complement strand
TTTCTAATCTAATATTAGATTATGGAGATAACTATAACAAAATATTTGTTTATAGTAATAAGCTATTATCAATCACATAATTTTAATCCTAACTAATTTGAATAGCTTTATTTATATAACTATTAATAAAATTAATTGGGTATTTCTGATTTAAGCAATATTTAGTAAAATGTTTATAGTTATTTATAATGTCTGATTTTTTTAACACCAGAAATTTATTACGTTGTGTATAATTAATAACTATATTTCTGAATATAGAAACATGTACATTACTCACCCAATGAGGAACTTTTATAATATTGAAATTAAATTCTTCTCTTTTATCATAAATATTAGAAACTATTACATTATCATTTAATTTGACATGTATGTCAAGAAAATTTGCTTCATTGTTGTTATTATTTGTCTGTATTAAATTAAGATATTGCGGATAAAAATTAATTTTAGGTATAAATTGGCTTAATAAATCATGAAACTATTTTTCTTGGCATATATTCAAATTGCACATTTAAGGGGACACAGTACGATTCAATTCACCAAAATCGGTCAAAAAATCAAATTTAATTTTTTTAGCCTAAATTATTCTATATATACTTTTCTATAACCTCACAAAATTTGAAAATTCAAAACTGAAAAAACTTAGAATTATGATAACTTTTACGTTCGTTTTTGTTCACATCGTTATGGCAAATCAAAACTTTAAACTTACTTATCTCAAAAAAATAAAATAACTAGTTTGTCTTCATTTAAAATGCTAAGGATTTTTTTCTATTGTGCCTAATGCTTGAATTTTATTTTACCTATTTCTAATAGTACGTGTAACAAAAATTGGTATGCATTTTTGAATCAAAGCAAAATTTATTTTTTTAAAAATAATTGAACTCAGAATTTATACATTTTTTAAGGAATTTTCAATAAACATTCATAAAAAGATGTATTGTATGAATACCAATCATGTTAACGTAAAACCCATACCAACTTTATTTAACATAGTTTGACTTACTTGCAAATCAAATTTCAAAGAAGTACGTAAATTTTTATAGGAGGAGTAGCATTTTAAAATCGCATCACAAGTTTGAAGTTTTTTCCTTAAAAAATTACATGGATAGATTTTTATGAACTTTTGAACACAAAATCTCTTTAACATAGTATACATACATAGGAGGCAACCCAACAAATTTTAAAAATCCTTAAATTAAAATTTTTTGCTTAAATCGTACAATGTCCCCTTAATTAGCTAATTTTGGAACATTTTCTTTATTCTGGAAGAATTATTAACTTTTACTCTTTTCTTTTCTTTCAAAATTATTTTACATTTTTATTCCAAAATTTTTTTAGCTATATCGATCGAATGTTAAAGACAAAGGAGAAAAAAAAAAAAAACGACAGCTAAAACCATTTATTGACGGAAGTACCTGAATGGTTCCTATTGGCACCACGTGCTTCTACAAGTTGCTCCATTAATGTTGTCCGAAACTGCGAGAATAGCCCCCCATCGTCCAGTGAACCGTACAATTTATGTTCTCGGCTGTACATAAAAAAAATCCTTTTCGAGCTCATAGAAAATGTCCAGAAAAACCGGATGAATATATAAAGTCTTTTATATCTAGCTCTTCAAGGAAAGTAATACCAAGATTCAATTAGTTCAATGCTAATAAAACTTTCAATCATATTTTAAATCTCTCCCCTCTCCATACAATAATAACGTATTGAATTCAATAATACTATACTTTGATTCGAAAGCTACAATATGACTTTAACCTCTTAAGTGCCATCCGACCGGCGTATATTTACGTCTCGCTCAGCCAAAGCTTTAATTACCTCGGACGTATATACACGCCTTTCCGAAGTGCAATCTTCTCTGAGAACTGCTATCCAAACAATTATTCTGAATGCTTTGGAATGCAATAAAATGACCTTGACAGGGGTTGTGAAGAATTTACTTACTTGAGAAAACGTTTTACTTGTTTATTCCTTTTCATCTCCCCCTCAATATATCACATGCGTACGCCTACGTGCAAAACGGTGGCATTGGCAGCGAAACGCGTTACTTTTAATTGGCAGTTAAGGTATAAACCGTACAAATTATCAAAATAAGTTTTAATTTGTGTGTATAATTTTATATATGACAAGCACATGGGGCAATGGTAATTATGAAACGTGTTCTAAATTTAGTGTTGTAAAATTAATTATTAAATATATTTTGAAGTACTGATACCTTTAAAAGTATAATTATGTCTTTGCAAATGTGTATTTTATATTTTATTTTTTCAGAATGTATTTTTAAAAAAATAATCTTTTGTTTCCGATTTTTCAATATTCACGCACCCCTCTCGTCGAGTTATCATGCCCCTTGGGGGGGGGCGCCTCACAATTTGAGAAACCCTGACTTAGTGTTTCTGCAAAAAGTATTAAGACTTCTATGAGGTTAACCTGGTTTATAAGAAAATATTAAGTTTCTGATTTACGTTGGGATTTGTCCCAGTAAAAAGGAGATTTTATTATATGGATGTTTATCTGATTTTGGCTTATTGGCATTTGATAGCGTATTTAATAGAGAGAAATAATAATAATAATAAACAGTTTATTTTGTTTCTTGGTATAACCTTTGTAGCAAAAAAGTAAATTAAAAGCACAAAACACAACGACGATAAGAGTGCTTTAAAACAGTTATATATACAGTCGGACCCCGATTTAACGAATTTGTCGGGACCAAACATTTTGTTCGTTAATTTGGGGTCCAAGCAATTTACAAATTTTTTGATCTTATCTTTTGGAATTTCTACAATAAGCAACCACAAAAAACAATCTATGTATTTTTGGCCGTCAAAATTTGTTACTTACAAGAAAAATCTGTTTTCTGTTCCAGATAAAAAAAATATTCTTTGAAAAAAATTCAATTTTTTTCCAACACAAACTAATAATAAAAAAATTCAGCTGCTGAAATAATTCTTTAATTCGAAGTTTACTATTCGTAAAATCGGGGTTTAGGGGAAAAGAGGAATATTCGTTAAATTGCGAAAAGCATCAAACAGGGGTTCGTTAAATGGAGGTCTGACGGTATTTAAGACAAACTGCATGTAAATAAAATAACAAAAATATACCAATTTTGTGTAAGAGACATAACTTTTTTTATAATAATTTAATAATTAATAATTTTGAACGAATACTTTTTTGTTACTACTACAACTGTTATGCCACATATCACTAAATCATTTTTAGGAAATGTATACAGGGTGGTCCCGAATTCATGGAGCAAACTTTAAAGATACATACAGGACACTGTATTAATCATTTATTGTACAGGAATGGATGGGCGCAAATGACCTGGTAAGATACAAATAGGGGAAGTAAAAGAAAAGAGAAAAGGAGTTATCGGTTGGCTGCATTGCCGGTAAGGGGCAGTAGATGTCTAGCAGCTGTTTAACATGAGGCGTCTCAGTAGTAGAAAGTGCAATTCGCAATTGTGCTGACGTTTACGATGGGAGACTTTAAGTATGTCGAAAAAGCAGACATGCATTACATGTACGGGCGGGGCAAACTGTAATGGTAGAGCTGCTCTGCGAATGTATCACGCACAGTTTCTTGATCGACGAATGCCGAATCACAACATTTTGAACATTGTGGTTGATAAACCCTAGTCAAGTACCAGATCTGGTGCTCATCACGTAAGTGTGAACCATCAGATCAGCTGTAGAGTATTAAACGAAAATCGCATACACCTTATCCATTTTCAGCGAGTACAAGCTTTGAATCGGGCACACTGTATTTTCCGACTGCCAGCAGGTGGTATAGCAAGGTGCTCTGAAGCTGGACTTCATAGCTCATGTGCTAGACAGTTACGAACAGTTATTATAAACATTACACTTGTCAACAACGCTTTCAATAAACACTTTGTCTTTCTTTTCGTCTCTAATTTCTTGTGATTGTGGCTCACCGCGTCACTTGCACCCATACATTCCTATACAACAAATGATTATTACAATATTCTGTACCTACCATTAAATTTTATGCCATGAATTCGAAACCACCCTGTATTAAAGTTAACGAGAAATAGATGCAAGTGCAAAATACTTGTACTAGTATGTATTTCTTTTTTCCCATTATACCTGCATAATTTGTAAATGTGCTCAAAAGGGTCAATTTAGAATTTGGAGAAGATTTGGAAATTTTTCTATCCCTTTTTCTTCCTTTTCCAATAGGAATTTCATTTAAGACACCATCTTACTTGAAATTTTTACCAAGAATAACTTCTTAAGAGATTTTGTTCTTCAAACCATTTTTAAGTTCAGTACACTAAATATAAATATCATTCCTTTCTTTCATTTGAAATAAATTTATTGATCATTTCATCTCACTCTCTTTGTCTAAATATCTATGCTGCCCTCCCCTAAAATTCTAATAATATCTCGAAAACAAAATAGAATGCTATGACTTCGAAAACCTTGTGCTATGTATGACAGCATTTCGCAAACTGTGGGGCGCGCCCTCCTTAGAAGAGCGCGAGCATATTGAAAAGTCGAAAGCAAAAGATTATTTAAAAAATTATTAATTTACTGAAAGTAAACAAACAAAATACATTCTGACATGATAAAAATATAAAATAAACATTTACTTTGATATAATACACTTATAAATGTATCAGTACTGCACAGTTTATTTTGTAATTAATTTTAACAATACTAAATTAAGGACAAGTTAATTAATTACCAGTTACCTAATGGGGTCATATATGAAAGTACATACAAAGAATAACGCTTATTCTGATAATTTGTACGGTTTTTAATTAATTACTTCACTGTGGGTTAAAAGTTACGCGATTCACTCCCAATGCTACCTTTTTCCACTTAAGCGCGCATATGTGAAGCACTGGGGGGAGGGGGAGAAAAGGAATAAACAAGCAAATCCTCTGAAATAAGTAAGTCCTTCTCAAACACTGTCAAGTTCCTTTTATTGCATTCTAAAGCCTTCGGAATAATTTTATGGATAAAAGTGCACAGATAAGGTAGTACTTTAGAAAGACGCATATATACGTGTGGAGCAATTAATGCTTTGGCTGAGCGAGACTTTTATATACGCTAGTTCATTTAAGTGGTTAAAATTGTATTGTGGCTTTAGTGTCAAAGTATAGTATTATTAAATTCTATGTTGCTCTAAAGAGGTTGGGGGCACAGAGGAAAAGTATGATTGAATATTGAGTCAGAGATATTGAAAGTTTGAGAAGCATTGACGTATGTGATTGACATGCTCATGTGGAGGACGGGCTAGTTCTAAATCAGTGATTTTCAACCACTGTGCCGCGGCACTTATGTGTGCCTGGAAATTTTTGAAGTGGGCCGTAAGATTTTTTTATTATTATTGATTGTACTCTGAGTGATTGATTGATTGAATATTAAAGTCGCACTGTTCAGCTACACGAGGGCTTTTGGCGACGGACCACGTAATTTTGAAGCATGGTCAAGTGACGTGGATGACACGTGAGCTGGCACCCCCTCTCCTAACTACCACACCACACCAACGGGAGGACGTTTCAGCTCTCGATTAACAGATTTAACGTGCATCGCTGCTCTACACGGCGGGTCTTTAGTGGTACTGATCTCGAACTCGTGACAAGGCAAGCCATACCTATACCTCTCGGCTACCGTGGCCACGATTGTACTCCGAGAAGAAAAAATAAAATAAACGAATTATTCGTCCGTTTTATTGAAATATATCATAAGTATCCATGGTATATTTAACTCATATTTTGGTGAATCGATGGACATGAAAAAATTGATTGAGTTCGGAATCCGTTTGTGATAATGGATATATCTGTATATGAATTAACTCGGAATAAAAATATAAAACTAATTTCACTATGTGTGTAATAATCGAGATTTGATTTTAAAGCATTCGGAAGAGTCAATTAATTCATTTTTGATTCAAATTAGAGGCAATTATATAGAAGCCTTATATAGAAGCTTTAAAAGTATTGTTACAATTTTCTACATCTTAGTTGCATGGATTGGGATTTTATAGATTGAAACTTTTAAATGTAGATGAGGAAATGAGAATGACGTAATCATTTTGACGATCCAATATCAACAAAATGATCAAAACTCATCAAGCTCAAATTTCGCATTAAAAAAAAAAGCATTCTTATAATTAACTTGTAATTAATAACTCAATAAACATTTTGTTGTCTTTTTTGTACATACTGTTTTATTTAACATCGAAAATTACTACCATAACCTATTTTACGCAGTGTATTACAGATCCCAAAAATTCTTTTAAACTTATTTTATTTGTTATAGTTCTACCAAATTTTTAAATTGTTAAAAGTGTACCACTACAAAAAAACAAAAAAAAAAAGTTTGAGAATCGTTGTTCTAGATAATGGCGTAAGTAAGTGAGTTCGTTTTTGAGGACTAATCTTTTGTACCCATTCCATTTTAACAAGGGACTTATATTGTTTAATGATGTACTGTACAACGTGTCTCTCAATCATTTTCCATGACGTTTGAATTTGAAAGGAATTATAACGGTATTTTTGAAGAAGAAATAGTTACTGGGAATTATGCTCAGGAACAAATTTTGTTTGTGCTTGCAATGTCTTCTGCACGTTTGTAAAATATTACTTCTTTATGGTTGTATTCGATTCAATCTTTATTTAAAAACTAACAAAAGGAGATTTAAAGTTCTTTTTAAGCTTTCTATTGCATAGTCAAGAAAAATAGTAATGCAATCGATTGTAGAAGCCAGTCTATTTGTTAGTAGTTAGCTACGATTTTGAGAGAGAGTTTTTTCCTTTCTTTTCTATACAATTATAATGAAAATTTTAAGGATTTCAATATATTTTTGGTACTCATTGTATAAACATTTTTTTACAAAAAAAAAAAATAAATAAATAAATAAAAAATACAGATTTAATTTTTAAATAAATTTAAATAAATTGAAGTTACAATAATTGCTAATTTTTTAAAAAAAAATCCTAATTAAAATGCCATAATATAATTATTAGGAACGGAACCCCCCATCTGGTATAGTGGTTAATGACACTGGCTTCTGTGCCGTAAGCGAATCCCGGAGAGGGGGTGGGTATTTGTAAATGTATAGTGCCTTTGCGGGATGAGAGTACTCTAAATAGCCATCTAGCCTCACGTCGTCTCGTGAAATTTGTGGAAGATGAAGAAAAGTGGGGGGCACCTGACCACCACATTGTCATTGAAAATCGGGGTGTTGTATTGTTGCTGATGTTTCCAATCCCCTTGGAGCCAGAAAGTCTACACCAATTCCATTTGACCTTTCCGCATAACAGTATAACGAGCCAAATCTAGATCTCGAAACGACTGTCCCAGGGAAATTTCCCAGCAGTCCAGAAGATGAGCAGGACTAGCAGGGAGAGAGGAAGAACTGTTATAGAAAGACATTGCTCCCTGCGCAATGGTCATACCAAGCAGGTGACCGCTTTTAAAGCACGCCAATGTTGTCTGAAGAACCCTGTATCTCCTGCACTGTAGAGATAGGCCAGGAATTGGAAATTAAGGTGTAACCGGTTTAAATCATACTGCCACCTGTATGGTGCCAAAATCTACGGCTAATGACAGGCGTACATCTAGCTCTTTGATGCAATGAATTTCGTCGGCTTCGATCTGTCACCATCAGACAGGTGATATTAGCAACAGCATTTATGAAACAGACCAGAAATTAAAGGAAAGACTAAATGAAAAGCAATGTACAAAAATAGAATGAAAAATTTTTGAAATCAAGTTTACCGAAATGCACCATTCAATATGCAATTGCTTCATCAGTGAGAAAACATTCTAAAAAAAAAAGATATACTTGTTCGCTTGAATGAGTATCTCTGCTTTTATGAGCTCTTTAACTGGTCTTCCAGATACATTTCAGGATCTCTGGAACTGGTCCTATTATCTGGTGACCATTTTTAGAGACACATTTAAAATACTTGTGTCTTTGTTTGGAATTGGTCAGCTTCCAATTTCAACATTTCTATCCATCTGAATCTATTACTATCCAGTCGTTGTCTATGTGTCATTGTTTGCAAAACATTCGAAACATAAAAAAAATTAAAACCAAACAGAAATGGGACAAAGTATCAATCAGTGTTTATTTTTTTTTACAAAAAGAAACATTAAATAAATGAAATAAGATCGCGAATTTGTTTGTGAATAATTAAGAAAAATCATCTTATTTATTATGTTATGCCTAAACATTTATAAATACACCAAAATAAACCACCCGATTACAAAATTTAATAATTATCAGATGAATAAACAGACAATTATCATTAATATGTCACTGTAAAGATAAAGTATGAAATTTTAAGTTTCTAACATTGTTTTGGTCAAATAGGTGGCAGCACAGTTGTACTTGTGAACAGAAGTAGAAATGGCGCCACAAAGACGAAAGGCTTCTTGTGTTCTCTCGTTTGTAAAAAGGCTGTCAGTAATCACGGTTCAACGTGAATTTCGGAGAAAATAACATATATATGTACCGATATCTAAGAATATAAGAAGATGGTATAAACAGTTTCAAGAAACTGGATGCCTGTGTAAAGGTAAAAGTCCAGGGTGGCCAGGTTCCCAATGATATTATACGGGTAACTAAATTAAGTCACATTAAACATTTGTGAAAACAAATTTTACTCAACGCCAAGAAACATTACGTAGGAAAACAATTTCACATTTTATCTTTACAATGACATCTTAATTATCTTTTTCTGTTTTTTCATCTAGGAGTTATTAAATTTTGTAATCGAGTGATTCATCCCTGATAACCTTGTATGTCTCCATTTGAGTCCAAAGACACATTTTCTGTATCTTCAATTATTATGTTTCGTGGAATCCAATTTCTTTCTTCTTTGGCCTTGTAGGTTATACAACTTTCTCACTTAGTATTTTATTTTATTTTTATACTAAATATATATATAAACAAACTATTGCCCTCCCATTTCAATGATAAATTGGAATTTCATAAAGCTGTATGCCTACAGACTGCTTTAAAACTACTAATATCTAAATCTTAAGCCATTAAGCCGTTGATTGTATTGAAGAACATGCATACAACTTCTCTCCCCATGTTTTAAGAAGAACAGGACTTGAATTTCTAAAAAAGAAGGATAATTATCTTCGACATCCCGGTAAAATTCTTACCGGAGTCTATTAAAAAACATTTGTAACGAATATCTCTACTGAACTGAAGAAACGCGATTGCCAAATTTCAGTCTTGTAGGTCTAATAGTTCAAAAACGGGATATCGTCAAAACGTTACCACAACATCATTTAGCATTGATTTGAATAAAACCTATTACTAGAAGATCTGTACAGAACAAAAGAAGCATGCTTGTCATATTTCAACTGTGTTAAATGTTATGTAAGTGACGCGAGAAGTGTGGCCTAATGCTCATGCTTGGAAGATTGATTGTTACTTTTTACTTCTTGTAAAGAGGGACCAGCCTCCAATTTTTATGTTCAGTATCTTCTAAATAATGTATTTTTACTGCAAAGAAATACCATTTAACATCCTGATCAAGGTAGGATCATTTTTATTACATCTTATAATTAACTAATTATTATAACTAATGACTGAAATCCAAAAGATAATTACTATGGCTAATAGATGTCTTAATGTAATATGAAAAAAATATGAAATCGAAATTAATCAAACAAAAGCAAGCAAACAAACAAACAACGGTTCTGTTGTATAAGATCTGTTAAGATCAGTATTAACTTATGCATGGGAAACTTGGTCCATGTCTCGAACAGATGAGAATATGATAAGTATCTACGGAACGAAAATTTAAGATTTATTTTTGGAGGAATTCAGGAAAACGAAAAGTTGCGAAGAAGATCAAATTTCGAGTTTTATCAATCGTATAAAGAATCTGACATAGTCAACTTCATCAAAATACAACGAATTAAATGGGCAGGTCACGTTGTCGGAATGGACGAAGACTGCACCACTAAAAAAGCTTTCAATGCCCTACCAATTGCCACAAAAAGAAAGGGCATGTCAAATCTTAGATGGACTGATGGCCTGTATAAAGATCCCCTAGTTTTGAGAACTAAAAATTGGAGAACACTAACCGGAAGTAGGCTTGTCTGAAAAAGCCTTTTTGAGAGGGCCAAGGCCCAATCTATCGAACAACTGAGGAAGTAAGGGATTTTTAACTAAATATGAAGTAGTTGTCACCCCCCCCTCCTCCTAAACCGCTCACATCTCATCTTGTGAGTCGGGTTCCTTAAAATTCGTTTTCTCTTAGCTGATATCTGCAGAACAAGAACAAACAAACATTAAAACATGCTTACCAAATTTTAAATCTGTAAGTCATAGTTTCGGAAGATTTTATTGTAAATGAGTTCCTTTTTATATATGTGTGTATGTGTGTTGTGAGTGTGTGGTATGTGTGTGTTTATAT
This sequence comes from Trichonephila inaurata madagascariensis, assembly GCA_019973955.1. Lineage (NCBI taxonomy): Eukaryota > Metazoa > Arthropoda > Arachnida > Araneae > Nephilidae > Trichonephila > Trichonephila inaurata. The sequence continues at coordinate 137,150 of BMAV01024496.1, read as the reverse complement.
ACAGTAGTTTTGGATTTGAAAATAGATAATATTAAAAATATTAAATGAGCAATTTTGAAATGTGAATCTGATGCCTTACTTAAATTAAACTTTACCGACATTTTCCGATTCATATATTCTCTGCATCCGTTTTCCGATTAATATCCTGATCTTCAGTCTCATTTAAATCTTCTGCTTCGAATAATTATCGGCTTTGCTTTCAAAATTGCCTCTCCGGAAAACGATTCAAATATCGGATGTCCCAAAGGACTCTCCCCCGTTTCGGAAGGTTGTATCCATTGTACAAATGCATATTGCTCAAATATTTCCCTCCGCGTCGAAGTCGTATGTGTATCAAAGAAGAATTAGTGCCGGGGAGGTCATGCTTCGGAACATTTCACTGAGGGGATTCTGTTTGTAGTAGAAGTTTCGTGCTGTTAATGTACTGGTTCTGTTCTGTTCATTGTTATATTTCTTGGCATTAATATTTGTGAGGATGTTGGGGAATTGTTATGACTGAGTGTAGAATTGAAAGAATAAATTCAATAGAAACTTTCTTTTTAGTTTAAGTTTAAAAAATATATATATATTTCTTCTTTCTTATGTGCTTTAGCATAAATGTTTCCTGATCTAGTTTATGAAACTTGATTTGTCTTCTTTTTTGTGTCTTGCGATTACAAAAGTATTGTTCTGATTTACGTATACACTTCATATCTGCTTGAAAAACATTGATATATTTTTTAATGTAAATAAGTTCAAGAGTAAGTGATGTTTAATTACATCGCTCTCCAAAGCTACATTATATCTATTGGCAACGGATGTTGTAATTTGGAAGCATAGTCAAGTGACGTGGGTGGAACCTGATATAGCACCCTACTCTCTTAACTTCCACTGCACGCCATCAACATGACTTAGTGACTTTAAAGTAAGTTAAGAGTCACTTATAAATTTTCAATGCATTTGATTCCATAATGGAAAGTAAATTTTTATTTATTCCAGTCATATTTTTAACACGTACACTACTGTTCAATACAACTAATTCTAAATGAAATATATTAATAAAATATTTGGGGAACATTCTTTAAAATTATTTTTAAATAACCGCGTATCCTAATAATCTATGACATATATCTTAATAGCATAATATATGCCAAATATATAAATATTTTTCTTCTTAAATATTTTTATATTAGGAAATATTACATATTTTTAATTACAAATTTTTTTATAGTGAAACAATATGATATTGAATAAGGGTGTCAATTGGTACGGTTTAAACAAAAAGTTATGATTTAATGGTTTTTACGATTCTTTTGCTTGTAACCAAAGTATATGGATTACGTAATACAGCTTTTGTGTTCAAAATACTATAAAAGATTAACCATTTCATTTTTTTGAAATAAAAGTTTTAAAATTAATGAAGGGATTTTAAAACGCTACTCATCCTACAATAATTGACGACTACACATGAAATTTGATTAACAAATACATTAAGTTATGCATGACAAAAGTTTGAATGGGTTTTCTGATAGCGTGATTGGCATTTGTAAAATAGATTTTTTTTGAAGGCTTAGAGAAAATTCCATAAAATATGTGTAAATTCTAAATCCAACTTTTAAAAAAATAAGTATTGCTTTGATTCAAAAATGCATACCAACTAAAAATGCAACTTTTATTATTTGTACTAATAACCATAGATGAAAAAATATCAAAAAATTTGGCACAATATAAAATGCCTTAGCATTTTAAATGAAGATAAATGAGCTAGTTTTCCTTTCTGAGATAAATCACTTAAAAAATTTTCTGTTTGTAATTGAGATGTGAATAAAAACAAACATAAAAGTTATCATAACTCGGAATTTTTTTAACTTGGAACATTCAAATTTTGTGAAATTATAGAAAATTATTTTAAGAAAAATTTAAGCTAAAAAGTTTTTATTTGAATTTTTGATTGATTTTTATCAATTGAATTGTACTGTAACGCCTTAAAATTACTTTTCAATTCAGTGACAATCAAAAATGTACAAATTCAAAACACGCATGCTTTAAGTTTCGATATTGTACGAGGAAAAGTATTTCTAATTATTTCTGCAAATTAGTAAACATTTAAGTATATGTATCTGTGCCATTGTCTTTTGCATAATATAATTTTTGAGATTTGCACCATTTTGTTATGTCTATGTATTAATTACATAACATTTTTTGTAAAAAAAAAAGTTCTAAAAGCAAAATAAATATAAAACGTAACTTATTTATTTCTAAGAGCTGAAAAAAAATTATCAATTTTTATGGCTTGCGTAATTTTAAAAAGAAATTTTAGAGTGTCTTTCTCGTTTCTCATTCCTTAAGTTAACCTCTTAGATGCCGATTAAAAATTAAAAAGTTCATAGACTGATATACCCGGTGTATTGGAGGGGAAAAAAGACATAAATGAGCAATTTTTTTTTCTTTGAAATATGTAAATTCTTAGCAAACACTGTCAAGGTCATTTTGTTGCATTCTAAACATTCCGAATAGTATTACTCATAGCAGTGCGAAGAAAAGGATTGCATTTCGGAAAGGCGTATATACACGTCTGAGACATTTAACGCACCGGTTAAGTGAGAAGTATATATACACTGAAAGCATTTAAGAGGTTAAGATAACCTTCACATTTTTATTAAAGTAAAATATTAAAATCGGTGTTGCGAAGTGTCTGTTTCCATTATTTTCTCTTGTTTCATAATGAACTAATCTTCGTATTCGAAATTGGATTATTTTCTTTTACATTTCTAACAAAAGCAATATAACGTAAACATTTTTTCAACAACAACAACAAAAAAATACATGGTGTCGGAAAATTGGACAAAGGTAATTGTAATGTATTAAAAAATTATTGAATCTCAATATATCATATTTCCTACGAAATGTGCTAAATTCGATCAAAAATATCAATTACAGAAAAAATTTTTATATGTTTAGCCATAAATATGAGTGGTAATCATAAAAGAAAACTGAATAAAATAACACCAAATACTGCTTTAAAGAAAGTCTGTTTAAATATCAAATATTTTATCATTTGTTTTATTTAAAATTGATTTTTGTAAAATGACTCCTTAGTACGCCTGGTTCAAAAAAGAAATACATATTTTAATTCAAAAATATCAAACTAGGACGTATTATCCTGTACGCGTTTAAACTTTAATACGTTTATATGCGCAATTGACATTTATTTAATTAAATATTCAACTAAATATTTAAAGTTTTATATGAATAAACCTCAATAATTTAAAAGAAATTTCAAAAACAACAAAAATGCTTATTTATGTACCACGTTAACGTATCAGACTACGTTCGGAACAATGATTTTGAAAAAGCGCATAAATGGACAATTTTCATGACATTTAGGGTCACTTGGATTAGACTACATGCATAAAATTTTTTTAAGGACATTTGGACAAAAAAAATTATTTAAATACAATATTTTGGCAAAAAATTAACTTAGAATTATCTTTATTCAAATTGTTCTCCTTTTGTGAAAAATGCATCTATTATAACAGTATTTTACTTGTATATAGCTCAGACCTCTTTACAGAGGCTCAAGTATGATTTTTGAAAAAATCACATTATTTTCAGAGTTACAACCCATTTAAATAATTATCGGAGTTTTTTTTCTTAAAATTGCTCCCCTCTGTTGTCATAAAATATGGATAAACCTACCTCTAAGTTATATATTTCAAAAATTTTATTTGAGCCTCTGTAGAGAGGTGTGAGCTATATACAGGCAAAATATTTTTATAATCGAAGCACTTTTCACAAAAGGAGAGCATTTTGAAAAAAGATTATTCTAAGTTAATTTTTTGCCAAAATATTGTATTTAAATAATTTCTTTTGTCAAATTGTCCTTAAAACAATTGTATACTTGTGTTCTAATCTAAGTGATACTAAATATCATGAAAATTATCCATTTATGCGGTTTCACAAAATCACGGCTCCGAGCGTAGTCGGGTACCTTAAGGTATCCAGCTACCCTAAAATCATGATTTATTTTAAAAATTGACAATTTTTTTATGATTTTATTTTATAGGCCCCATCTTCTTCGCTTTATAAAAATACCAAGTTTTTTATTTCCCATTCACTTGAACATAAACTTCAAGTGTTTTAGTAAAAGCGGATGTCATAACTTAACATAAGATGTCAAACTTTAAAACTTAACTTACGAAATGAGTTTTTTTCGAAAAGCTCAAACAGGGACAGCGATTGATCGAAAAGTTTTTAAAATAATTTTCTGTGTGTAATTTTTTGTGTATGTTCTGCGTAACAGTAGAAGTGTTTTAACCTTCAGATTTATCTATGACTGTTTTATTACAATATTTACAGTTCTTTATGCGAATATAATCACTGTTTTTTTAAGCAATTTAACTATATAATAATAATATTAATTTTACAAAAAAATAAAATATCTCTTATCCTGAAGGTCATTTCAAATAGATATAGCAAAGTTTGATTAATTGAAAATTAAAAAATTCAGAGAATTTCTTTATTTACTATTTGTACAGAGAGTGCCCGTTTACATAATTTTTTGTCCATTCTTACCCATTTTTCCTAATTTAAAAGTAATAATTTATTTTTCTCTTCTTAATTTTAGCCTTTTTTTCTTAAAATGTACTAAACAGATCTAACCACCCTTTAAAAAAATAAAATCTCCATATCTTCATTTTTTTAAAAAAAAAAAAAGTTTTCGCAAGTAATCTAGGATATCTTAATCCTTTATCCACCGACGGTACTTAAAAGTACCACTCACTTTAAAATTACACAGAATAACCATTTTTACGAATATTCTGACGATACTAAGCAGGAATATTGTTTAAAATCCACTCTTCCAAGATATGTGTCTACACGAGTTCTATGATGAAAATTTTAGCGGGGAAGGCAAATAGTTTTATAGTAGAAATTGCGTTCTCAGCTGACAGCGTTTTCAGCGCATTGCGAAGATTGTCAGTTTTGTTCCGAAAAAATAGTTAATGTCAAAAGGTGTCTTATTTTGTTTGTATGGTAGTTAATACCTTAGAAAACGATTTGACTATTTATTTTAAGTGAACATTGTATATAATTAATTTTAAAGATGAATATCTTTAATTTGTTAATTACCTCTAACGGATTAAATTTCCCAAATTTGAGTATTTTGCTTATGTATATCCCTTAATTTTCAATGTAGTGATTCAAAAAAAAAAAATATGAAAAAAACTGCAAAAAATCATAATACGGTAGATAAAGGGTTAAATCAATTTTATATAACTTAGAGAAGAAAAACTATCAAAGGTAATCTTGTAATCTTACTTTATCATAGGATTTTATGATACCAATCTTTCTTTTATATTCTTTCAAAACACCAAATAAATCCATAAAACGTTATTTTATTTATATTTGTAGTTCTCTAACGCACTATAATAATCTGGAGACAAGGAAATCAATATTTTTCCCGACCTAGATTGTGTGATCATTGTATTTATTCTCCTTCTTTTTTATTTTTCTACATTGCTGTAATCTCCATTTTTATCTTTACTTGCTGTCAGATCTTGTTCTACCGTCAGGGCTCTAAATTTGTCACTTCCGCTTTACTTCACCGTGTTTTTTGACGCCCGTTTGTGGAAGGGATGCCTCTTCAACTTTTTGAGTTGCTCATCCTTGACGGTCTGAAACAGAAAATTTTGATTGTTTACTTCATATAATGATGGAAGTGATTTAATGCGATGGTTATGAATAATTAATACACAAAAATAAGAGAAAGATAAGTGGAATAAAAAATTTTCTATTAAGGAAATTATGATCGTATTCGAACCTATTCATAAATGCAGATTAATTCATAATTTCATCTCGGGTTTCGAAGCAATATAGTGGGCGGTTCAGAAAGTAGTTTCGTATTTTTTTGAAAATATGGAAGACAATTTTCATATTGTGAATAAACATTTATTAAATTATATACTATCCATTCTGATCCAATACCTCTTGCCATCTTTATGGCAGTAACATTATTCCGTGATCATAAAATATTTGTTCTTTGCAGGCAAAAAACTGACCTAGGTGATTTTTAACCACCTCATTTTAAGGTATCCGACTACTTGCGAAAACTTTTTTTTTAAAAAAATGGAGATATGGAGATTTTTTTGTGGTTTTTAGATTTATTTTGTACACCTTAAGAAAATAAGGCTAAAATGAAGAAGAAAAAAAATAAATTATTATTACTAAAATCGGGAAAAATAGCTAAAAATTGGCAAAAAATTACATAAATGGGGCCCGCTCTGTATAAATAATAAATGAACAAATTCTCATTATTTCAATTTTGTTGTATTACTTCGTTATTCGTTTTTAAAGTAACCTTCAGGATAAGAGATATTTTAATTTTTATAAAAACTAGAGCACTTTATCATAATTGTTACATGAGATTACTTAAAAAACAGTGATTATATTCACATTAAGAACAGTAAATTTTTTAATAAAACAGTGATTGATAAATCTGAAAGTTAGAACACTTATATTGTTACACAAAACATACACAAGAAATTTCAGCAAATTATTTTTAAAACTTTTTGAGCAATCGATGTCTCTGTTTGAGTTTTTTGAAAGAAACACATTTCGAGTAAAACGCATTTTAAAGTTTGACATCCTATGTAAAGTTACAGCGTTTGTTTTTACTAAAACACTTGTAGTTTTTGCTCTAGTGAATGGAAAATAAAACATTTGGTATTTTTATAAAGCTAATAAAATTGCCTGTAAAATAAAAACATTAAAAAATTGTCAATTTTTAAGAAAAATCATGATTTTAGGGTAGTCGGAAACCTTAAGTAAAAAGGTTTTACCATCTAAAAGCTTTTGTGGAGACCGGAATATATATAATAATCAGAAGATGCCAGATCTGAAGAATTCGATGCGTGTGTCAGTATATCGTATTTAATCTGTAAAAGCTTTTGGCAGTTACCAAACTTGAGTGAGGTCTCGCATTATCTTGGCGGAACACTGCACCTTGTCTGTTGATCAGTTCCGGATTTTTTTTTCTGTTTGCTTAAGTGAATCCTGTTATCTGTCCAGCTGATGACAGTGCACTTCAGATTGAATCGTTGTGTTGTCCAGTATATGTTACAAAAAATTATTCCTTTGAAATCCCATCTAACAGACAGCATCACATTATTTTGATGAATATTGGCTTTCGAAATACTGAAACAGTTCATCTTTTTTACTTCATTATATATTGCATTTGACATTGTTATGTACAACCCATTTCTTGTCTCCATTGATGATGCACTTCAAAAATGGATCACTTTCTTGAGGTTTGAGAAGCAAATTACGGACATAAACTTGATGACACAAATTTCTTTACTCGAGAAGATGAGAAGCCCATATGTAGGACTTTAAGGTTAAACCTAGGCCGTACAAGTGGTCATTAACAGTTGAATTCAATAAATTTAACCTCTCAGTGTGATCTTAGAAGTTAAATAATATTCAGCAGTTTGCATCAATTAATGCTTTTATTGTGTCTTTATCAGCTTCAACTAGTCTTTTAGACTGTGGTGCTTCTTCAACATCAAAATTTCCGGATCAAAATTTTGAAAACCAGTTTTCACACACTGGGGTACTGTCAATACATATTCTTCATATACATTGGCTAATTTTTCTTCTTGCTTGAACAGCATTTTTACTTTTCCGATAGTAAGAAAGTAAAAAATGCTGCAAAGACTACTTTTCATTCTCTATATTTGAAAAGGCACCAACCCAAAAAAACTACGTAGAATGAATTGGACATTTATATAAGCAAACCTTGCTGTATTATTTCGTAAAACATATAATTATTATGCGGCTTAAGTGTATAAAGCTGGGTTGAAAAAATACAATTAAGTCCTCTGTCGGGAAAAACCAAATTACTTTCCGAACCACCGAATAATGTAGTAAAAAAACGAATACGAATACAGTAAAAAAAAGGACGTTTCAATAAATACAAACATAACTCAAACTTTATTTACGTATTTTACAAGGGTTTTATATATGTGAAATATCTTTGTTACATGATATACATCAATGTCATGTCTAGTTCCTATCACATCTACTCAATATAGTATTACCAACGTTACTATCAGCACGTGTTATCTGTATTGTTCAAAAACTTAGTGTTGTACAGATGACCACGTTTTTGTACCCCTTTTGCAACATGATATAGCAGAAGCGCTTGAAAAAATAACACTTACTGTCAATAACGTTGATAGTATAGTGTGACAGGAACTGGTGTATGTATTGATATATGTCGTGAAACCAAAGTTTCTCACACAGAACACGTGTAAGGTATTTAAAAAAAAAACTTGAATTATTTTGTATTCTCTCAAATGTTCATATTTGATGTATTCGTCTTACAAGGGGAGAGCACTACTAAGGAAATTCATTTAAGGACATGACTTTGTGTAACAGTAGTACTCCTTTAGAGTGTTCAACTCTCATTGTAATAGCGCCAAAAGGCCACACAATGCGGAGAAAATAGCCTTCGAAATTCGAACTTAGCTTTTATACAAGTAAGTTTTAATTAACTACAACGATGCCGTAGAATAGGTGCTAAGGTAACTGCGTACCCTATGGTCGGATAAGGTTTGAATCGCGATATGAGCTTTGTTTTCCAAATCATTTAATTATTTCGCTATATTCCCCTTGTTAGTGTTTTTACTATTGTGTTTTGAACCCTAGTTGGGAGTTATGAATAACCCTACATTTATGTGATTAATTTTAGAGTAAAATAATTTTTCTTTCAATAGCATATCCAAAATAACAAGATATTATACAAAAAAAGACATAAATAAATCTTGCAACAATAAGCTGGAAGAACGCCGCATCCTAATTGAATGTCACTGCCGAGTGATATACAGTTAGTGAAAAAGAAGTAGACTATTACATATAATAATGAATGGTTAGATATGATAGTATATAGGACTTAGTGAACTCCCGGAAGCTGGTATCTATGTTTAGTGCGGCACCATATAGGCGCATACCAATCGCCGTAGGTAATTCGATGCCCATCCCCCCCTAGAGGGAAGCACCTGAGCTCTGACGATGTGAAACTACATTAGGATTTAATTTTGCCGAGAGCGTCGAAGCCAAACAGATACTCTAGGGATTTTTTACAGGCCGTGTAATCAGATGACATGGCTGCTGTCGATTTTCTGCATCATGAAAATCCATCGACTTGAGCAGGGTACGAACCTGCAACCTGACTATATTCGACTTCTGTCTACACCTCACATCCCAAGTTGGATGAATCATTCTGGGTGTCTCGCTTTTTATGTTGTGTAGAGCAATATACACTTTATTCTTTAGACATTTTTTCTATTCCGAGACATCATTAACGCATGCCTATACCATAGTTGCACAGCAGTTTTTACAGAACAAGATTATGGAGGAGTTTCACCTTGTTGAATCAGAGGGGTTGAAACTGATTCAGATAAGTGTATATTGCTTCTTATCCATTAACTTATCTTATCTGCATATCCGTTGTTATTTCTAGTGTTTACCTTAATAAAAGTAGTTTATATTAAATCTTGAACGAATCAATTCGAATTCGATTCAATGGTTTTTAATCCCATATTGCTTACCAATCCTTCGAGGAAACAAACTAAAGAGCGGGAATTTCGCCTCAACCAACATGAGAAGGAGGTACCAAGATATATTTCAAACTTTATTTACAGTTTTGGCAATTGTAACACTAACATTTGATAATAAAATGTATATTATAATTTTGTGCGGTAATTAAATTAAATGCGGTTGCATTCTTTTCTGATATGAATAATTAATAATTTATTATTATTATTATGTTTTATAAATTTTGTATGATATTTTATTTTAAATATGATTGTAATGAAAATATAAATACCATATGTTTTATTGTGAATTAAAATCATTCATAAGAACTTACTTCTTTAAATAAGAGAAGAAAAAATATATCTTCCTCCTAGTTATTTCCCGTATTAATTAAAAAAAAAGCATTACTCCAAAAATCAATTAGTTAACTACTGTGAACCTTTTATAATCATGTTAAGTATAATAGAATTCTGAAACTGCATTTTTAAATGTCAATCACCTTCATATAAAACACATTTTTCATCTTTCGTTAACATAACAAAGAAAAAAGCTTTTAAGTCTAGGAGTTCAATATAAAAATTAATGTAGAATTATTATGTTCCTTTTTTTCTAACTTAGTTGACTTTATTATTTCTAAATAAAAAAAAATAAAATTCAAGAAAATGTTTCAAAGAATATTACATGTGGATATTTGAATTTTGAATTTTATATTTTTGAAATTTTAATTTTAATCACATTATTGAAAGCCATTCCCGGAAGAAAATTTTTATAAAAAAACATTCATCTCTAAATAATTTAAAAAAAAAAAAAAAAAAATTGTAAAAAATATTTTTTGACTGACAGTACTTTTTAAAATTGTTTTCCAAATAATATAGCTGCATTATGTAATAAAGTTAATGAAAACGTTGTTCTTATAACAGCGAAAAAAAAAGCACACAAGCCACAAAGAAAGAAGAAAGGAACTTTTCGTATGTGAATTGACGAGTAAAAAAAAAATTATTTTTAAAATAATAATAAAATACTCGTAAACTCATAATAGAAAAGCATACATATATAATTTACTCTAATATAATAGTACTTATAAACTTATTTGGTAAATTATTATTCCTACAAACATGAAAAAAAACAAAACAAAAAAAAAGCAGAACATTATACCATGTTCCTAGAGATCCGTTATTTTTTAATTTTTATAACGTAAAAAAAAAACAAATTTTCAAAGTTTTAAAACCTTTAGCAGAAAGTGAAAACTATTTATCCTCTCTCAATATCTTCATTTTTTTCCGAAATATAGTAACGTACTGTATAATCTACAAACAATTCTTCAAAAAAAATTTCTAAGCTTTCTAAATAGCATTTTAAGAAAAGTAGAATTTAATATTTCTATGTAAAAGGAAAAAAATGAAGAAAAATAAAAATACTTTTCTTTTAAAAATGAAGATTAGAAGAATATTATTTTTTACACAAAAATTCTTATAATTTAAAAATGGAACTCAAGAAAAAAGAAATAATTTCAAGACAGTTTTGATAACAAGTAAATGCTATTAAAGAACCTAAAAAAACTATTTTCTTGAAAGGCTAGCTGGTACAATGGGAATAAAAAGGAACTGTATTTTTTTTAAAAAAAAAAAAAATGGTTTTCATGTATACTGATAAAAGTTTCTGGTATTACAATAACTAATCCACAAAAAAACATCAATCGAACTCATGAAATTGCATTTTCATTTCGTTTATTTTTTCCTTAAATTGCATGTTTTTATCTTCAATAACTTTCAAAGTTCTTAAATAAAAATTATATAAAGAAAGAAAGTAGATAATGTATAATAATAATAAAAAAAGACTTGAATCATTATAAAGGATGAGAAAAACAGAACTTATTTATTACAAATTAAATATTTTTTACAGAAAAAAATCATTTCTTAAGATTAGCAATTAGAGAGCTTTATTAAAAAAAAATCAATGATTGTGAATAAATTTTATGTTTTTAGTTGCAATTGTAAATATCTAAAAGAAAAATGCTTCTCCAAAAACATAAATTAAAACGTAAAAGAGAATTTCTGGTTTAATGAATTATTTATTTGTTTACATGAGTTAATTTAAATGTTCTACATAAAGGAAGTTAGTAAATTTTATATATTAAATACTAACATTATATAAAATAAAGGTACATAAAACATCTTCAAATGCCTTTTTTTCCCTTGGAAATTATTATTTTATAACGTTATATATCATACTATTATTAAATAACTCACTGTCTGGATTTTTTTCAAAAGCTTTGGGTGTTTATATAGCAATGAAAATTTTATATACAAATATTACTGAGTAGTAAAAAACAACGTCTGGCCATGAAAAAGAACAAGACTTTTAAAGAACAACCCAAATCCATTAATAAGCGATACAACCTCATATTACGTGACACGGTCTGTACAATGGTTGAATGACGTAAAGCGTTCAACTCAATACCAAATTATCCAGGACTTTTTGAGATAAGATTTGCCACTCTTCAAGGAGCTTCTGTTTCAGCTATAGGTGTACGAACTTGCTGCCAGACATCCTCCCAAAAAATCCCACACATGTTAAATGAGATTAAAAAGAGAGCAACACGCTAATCAATCCAATTTGCAGACATCCTCCCTTTCAAGAAATTCCTCAACAGTAACCGTCCTGTATGATTGTGCATTGCCGTTTACAAAAATGAAGTCTGAACCAATGGCACCTCGGTACAAACGCAAGTGCAGGAGGATAATTTTATCGCAGTAACGATCTCCGTAGAGTAATTATAGAAAATATGGATCTAGGTTTTTGTATTCAACAAAATTGGCTCGCGTCCCTAGAAGCAATTCAGGATCCTGCGAAGGTCTCTTTCCCGGTTGTTAGAGGGATGATACCTTGTTCTACCTAAATTCCTATCAGCTGGAGCTGAAAATCGTTTTTCATACTAAAACGACTTTCATCAATACAATAGGCTTGACTCCATTTATCAGATGTTCAGTTTTTGTGTTCTTAACATCCTTTAAAAGATGGGCTGCTGTTAATGGTAGGGCATTATTACTAAATAACGTTATATCTTGTAATATAATAAAATAGTCTCTAAATTTTTTTCAATAGCTTTTAGTGTTTAAGTAGCAATGGAAATTTTATATAAGTACAGTGAAATACGTTTAACGCGAAACCACTTAAGGTATCCGACTACGTTCGGAACCGTGATTTTAAAAAAAGAGAATTAATGGATAATGCTTTTGTTATTTAGTGTTACTCAGATTAGAATACATGCATAAAATTGTTTTAAGGACATTTTGACAAAAAAATTATTTAAGTACAATATTTTGGCAAAAAATTAACTTAGAATAATCTTTTTTCAAAATGTTCTCCTTTTATGAAAAATGCTTCTATTATAACAATATTTTACCTGTATATAGCTCAGACTTCTCTACAGAGGCTCAACTAGAATTTTTAAAAAATTCACATTATTTTCAGAGTTATCACCTATTGAAATAATTATTGGCATTTTTTTTCTTAAAATGGGTCCCCTCTGTTGTCGTAAAATATGGATAAACCCACTTCTATGTTATATATTTCAAAATTTCTAGTTCAGCCTCTGTTGAGAGGTCTGAGCTATATACAGCCAAAATATTATTAAAATAGAGGCATTTTTCACAAAAGGAGAACATTTTGAAAAAGATTATTCTAAGTTACTTTTTTGCTAAAATATTATATTTAAATAATTTTTTTTCTCAAAATGTTCTTAAAACAATTTTATACATGTATTCTAATCTAAGTGATACTAAATATCATGGAAATTATCCATTTATGCGCTTTTGCAAAATCATGGTTCCGAACGTAGTCGGATACCTTAAAACGAAATATTTTTTTTACACGGATTGGTTGGTTTTTACAAAACTACTATATATTTTTAATCATTTTTTCCTCTTACACTAGAAGATTTTCCCTTTTAAAATTGAACAAAATATGAAAACACCAGAGATTTAAGAATGAGTGAGGTAGTTTCACATTGTTTTCATGTATTACTGGACTTTTCTACTGTATTACCGGAAGAATTCATTGCAATAGATAATGATAATGTGCGTGCAGCCCCAATTATGGCAGACAAAAACATTTTAGAGATTGTTCAAATCCCCAAAAATATCATTGATTCAGATTTCGAAGAAGAAAATGAAATGGATAATGCAACTCTTGTTGTCGCGTCATCCGAAATGAAGAACATTCTGAAAAGTATGTGTAGTTATATAGATGCACATTCCAATGGTGAAAAGAAAAACAAATTACACGACATCGAATAATTTATTGACAATTTGATACTAAAAAAAGGTAATACAAAGAAAAATACCACATTATTTTCCAAAAAAATCCATAAATATTTTGTTTTTTTATGAAACTTGAAAATATTTCATTTGATTTCCTTAAGTTATTGTGAATGGTTTTGTTTCATTGATTTTTATTAAATCCATGCATGTAAACATATCTCTATGTAAATAAAACATTATTCTAATAACTTTAGTTTTGTTAAATATTTTTTTTTTTAAAAAAAGCATACTTTATCAGTAAATATATTTCACCCTTCTCAGTTTCATTTCAATGATTTTAATTGTATGTAACTTTATTACTTTTTTAACTATCAGTACGTAACAGTATTTGTTTTTATATATTTATTAATCAGACAAAATAAAAACTAAATGAAAATTAAGTTTTAATTGTCAGTTCATCATTCAGAAAACAAACATCTTGGGAAATATTTGATATATAAGCATGTTTATGAGATCTGTAAGATATAAACATGTTTTCCGCAAACCTATATTATAAAGCTATTTTTCAACCTGTATCAGTTTTTTCACTCAAAATATTAGCATAAATCGGCCAAATTTTGCAAACAAAACTTCATATACAAATAATTCTAATCATATTTACCATGATTTAAAGTACTTTATTTGCCTAAAAGTACAATTTTTATATTTTTGAAACTCTGATTCGAAAAGGAAAACTTATTTTTTATTATGACTGTAAACAGATGACCTATTCGGCCTTCGTTCTTAATATATCATACTATTAACAGAGCATCCCATCGTCGTCACACTTTAAAGAGATAAAATTGAATTTTCGTAAAATTTCTAAAACTTCTAGTAAGATATTTTTTAAAACTATTATTTTGTTAAGGATCTAAGCGATGGAAAATAAAGGAAATTTTTATTTGAACTACTCTGAAAATATCTTCTATCAAAATAGAATGTGCTGCGAGCTGTATCTTATGCTAAAGTCTTGTTTAAAAAAATTTACAGTTCTATAAAACTCTTAAAAATTTTTTAAAGACGTAAACATGAAAACATGAACCTGAGACTTACATCAAAAACAAACAAAAGCATATAAATTTTAATAACAAAGGCTTGAAAAAATAAACTGTGAAACACCTATTGATAACATAAAATCTTTTTTTTTAAATAATTTTGGAAGGCTGTAATAAAATCACTCAAAAAAATTGAAAAAAGTATGTTTATTTTTGAAAATTTTTAAGTTATACACATGTGGTTCAATGACAAAGTCATTTTGAAAATCCTTATCAAATGTAAAAAGAAAAATATTTCAAAAAATGAATTGAACTTCCCAAGTTAATGTGTTTCATAAAATTGTTGTTGCGGTGACAAACATTCTGTCAGAATTTTGATTTTTAAATATAATTGCAGTATTACTAAGGGATTCAAATATTTTTTTGTTTTACAAAAGAAAAAAAATACAGTTTGGATAATGCATAATAATTTTAAAGCATTAAAATTAAAAAAAAAAATTAAAACGAATTCTGTGCAGTTTAAACTTAAAGTTTGCATTAAAAAGGAGGTGGGTAAATATCGGCCTTTTTTCGCCCATCATAGTCATGAAAATTCAAAGTATTTTTATTGGAGTTATATTATTACATTTATGTGAACTTTAGGTATGGATCTTTACTTTTATTCTAAAATAGTAAGGAAAAAAAATAGAAAGTCACATAAAAATGTCATCAAACTTGGAAAATTCGTTGAGTTTTGTTACTTTAAGCGCTTTTCCTAACTTTCATTTTAAAAAGAACTGTTAAGGGCTTTAAGCAACAATATATTTTTTAGTCTCTCAAATACTACAATAAAAAGGCTTTTAAACTATCATTCATTCGTTTTGGTACACCGAGTCCGTTGAAATGATACGACACAAAATAGCTTGTCCGCAAATCGGTCAGACTTTTTGGAGCTTATAGAAGAAATGGATCTAGTACCTAAAATGCCTGCGTTCCGGTACAAACAAGCACAGTTGTCTATAGAAGATGTTAAGGAGACATGTTTGATGATACCGATTCGTTGGATAGTTCAAGCAGTAAAATGCCAGCATAAGAAGTGGAGAGCTTTAAGCAATATTATCTCTGATGTCCAAATACCATATATTGGAGATTATGTTAAAATCGTCTCTGCAATTCTTAATGCTTTCCACCCAGCAAGACTTAACAGTATTGAGGATGACAATGTAATTGTCCAACGAATGCTATATTTAGTGTAGAAGCCTAATTATTTACAACAAACAGTTGAAGAAAATGGCTGGGCAAGAAAAAGGGCGATATGGATTTTGTTAAGTGACTTTGATCTTTCAGATTTTCCCCGATTAACATGGAAAAAACTACAATAACTCTTGAGATATATAAGCTTAAACAAAGCCGATCATACATTCACGAACACCATAATCAATCGGGGCTGTACTCTCTTTACGTAAATCGAGAAGATTCCTCAGTTGTTCGACTCCAGTTGAGATCACGGCACACAAGTTCAAAAGTACATAACATATGGATAAGAACAGGTATAGATCATAATCCAAACATTGAATTGTAATGCCAGTGCAAAGTTAGTGATAGAGTTGTTGGATGCTGTGTACATGTTGCATCTGCACTTTGGTACTTGAGATACTGGCACCATAATTACACTCAGTTAAAAACGCCAAGTCTTGGATATGCTGATACACTTCCAGACGCTGCTAATGGATGGTCCAGTGGCGATTCAGCCAGTGAAAGCCAAAAGGAAATATAATCGAAGACATTTGTTGCAAATAGTTTAATATGTTATTTTTTTCTTCTGTTTTCTCTATTTAATAAAATATGTTTTTTGAAAAAAAAAAAAAAAACTTGACATTTTCATTTTGACTGAGTATCAGTGTTAAAAAAAGTACATAATATGAATTTGCCGATGGGTGAAAAAAAGTCCTGATTTTTACCCACCTTCTTTGTATTGATTGGTTTATTGATTAGTGTAGAACCGAAGAAAAACACGCGGATTATATAAGTCAAATATTCAATGAAACTCAACTCACACTAAAAGATTTATAATTACAAATAGTTTCCACACCCCCAAAGAACATCCATTCCCTCACTCAAACTTTATTGTTAAATACTTTTTTTTATTATGCAAGAAAAGTTTTAAAAGAACTTGGTTAAACAGGAATTGCGTAGCTTAAAGTATGCAAAAGTATTTCAAAGATAAAAATGCAAATACTGATCTAGAAAATATCAAGTAAAAAAAATAATTCACTCAAATTTGCTTACATATATAGTGTGGTTCACTACCAGACCCACAAATTTGCAAAATGTGTTGGGATTACAAGGACGACTTGGAACACAGCATAAACACATTTCCCGAGCATGTCCCAGACATGCTGTTTCTCGCAGCAACATGAGAACGCATTAGCCATGGCTTTTTCTCTACAAAAAAAAACCTAATGATAAGGCCTTTAAGTTATATGAACTATTTTTAAAGCAAAAATTGGCCATGAAATCAATCTTAATTAGTTATTTATGAGAAGTCAAAAAACTCAAAACATAATGAAGCAGAAATGATTTTAGTAATGAAAATTCGAATTAATAACCATTTCAAACTAAGAGCTCAAAAATATTTTTAATTAATTCAATTTAAGAGTGGAAACATGCTTTAAATTGAAACCGAAACCAAACCCATAGCTCATAAAACTTCAAATATCTTAAAAACTAATTTACTAACACATCTGAAATTTCGTGGCAAACTTCTCAATGATATGAGCCACTAGAAAATGCAAAAAAAAAAAAAATCGAATAAAAGGAAATTTTTAGGGTACTATGTAGCCTTAACCTACGTTCAATTTTTAAATGCCCTTTACTTACATTTTGAAAGAAGGTTTGAGATTGTTTTTTTATAGTAATACCGCAGTTGACAATTAATTCAAATATTCACATTGAAAAAAAAATGTCATATTACAGCAGAAACTGATCAGAATAGGCTATAACGATCTTAAAAGAATGTTTAGAAACAGATGTCAGCAATTTTGCCTTTAAAAAAACCATTTTTTTTTATTTGTCGTGAATTATGGAAAATTGTAAGAAAGTTTTTAATTGCTTTTCCTAGTAAGAGGGAGTTTCAGTGAGTTCGCCGATCTCAAAAACAAAAACAGAATGGGAGGCGGGGGGACACTTACTAACAAAGGAGATTTAGTGTTAAACGTGACTGGATTGATATTAAATATTGAAAATTTGTAATTGAAACACCAGATTCATCCCTCCCATTAAAAATGTTTGTTGTTCAGATAATTTATATAACAGTTGTTTTAATTAAATTGATTTATTTTTATTTTTATTTAATTCATTAACATGCGCTTCTTAAGTTTTAAACGCTATATACTTCACTACAGATGGAAATTTAATTCTTTATAATAAGTAGTAGTACCATCTGTCAAAAAGACATTAAAGTTGATAAATATGCAAAACTTCAGTATAAGTAACCAGGGGTCTATGAGACAAAAAAGTTTGGGAACCTCTGCTCTATATCAATAATGTTAAATTGGTTATTTTCGATGTACCTTTTCTCAAAACCTGTTATATACACGCGCTTGAAAATTTTCATACAATTAAAATACACCTTTCCCATTGTACTGAAATGAGCTTTTATCTAATTTTGAATGTCTTCATCATTTATAAAATATTTTATCAAATATAGTGAAATTCGACCCATTTTTCACATAAAAAAATTTGTAAAAAATAAGTTTTTTACAAAAGGCTAATTTTAATATATATTAGTCATCATTACAAATGTGTCATAGAATACTTACATACCTGTGAACATTATTTTTCCAGAAAAGATACATCGAGCATACATTTTCAGATAAATGAACTTTAATGTGCATGATTACTTTTTTATTAAAACATTCCTCCCCATACTCCAAACGATCTACATTTTTTTGAATATCATCATCCTCTCTCTTCCTTTTAAGTCTTTTTTCTTTCTGAACTTCCTTTCTTTTTTGTAAACATAAGTGTTTAGTCTTTAACAGCCTCTGTTTGTCGAGGCGCTCCATTGCCTGTACCGTGCAATCACCAGGCTCAATATTAAGTTTTCTCAAACTTACTGTTTTTGATACATTTCCCACATTAAATGATGAAATTGCATCATATGTGCACAATGATAATACTTCTATTTATACAAATGTTTCCTTCCTTCGGTACGCGTTTACACTTTCATTAGGATTTTGTGTACCCCCATGTAAACACTCTTTAGCAATTCTGAATTAAATGTTTTGATATCCGTCATTCATTCTACTTTTAAGCAAAAACAAAATACTTTGTTTACATTTTTCACCATTTAAATGGGCGGGGCACAGTTTCTATGATTATTTAAAAATAGGTTTTAGGAGCTTCTAATTACCCTAAAGTTTAAAGTAAGGTATTTTTAGAAAGGCTAAAATCTGTACAATTTTTGAAAATGTAAAAATCTCAAATTGTCATATTAAAAATATTTTAGGTGTCCAACACATCTTAAGAGGGCTCGAGGAAGAAGCAGACATGATCTTAAAAATAGCTACTTTTAATCTATCTCTAAGATTTTTTGGAATATACAATTTTATTGCAGCAGAATCTGAAGTTTTCACTCTTACCCGAATATACAAAATTATTATCTGGAGTTGAAGCTCCTTCTCGAATCCTGATAGTTCGGTCAGCTCTAAAGTTGCTTTTCTCCGCAATTCTTGATGGATCTTACGTCAACTATTAATCCCAAGACGTGCAACCACCCAGTCGCTGTGTTCACATTTTCTAATACTTGGATTTCACGCTTGACCATTATTTCTCATACTCAACGACAGACACTTAAATAGTAGTTACATGTGAAAAAATCAAGTCTTCTAAATGGAAAGCAATTTCTTAAACTAAAATCACAGTTATAAGTATATATTCCGCAATAGGAATAGTAGAAAATCCTGAATAGTATCCGTTACACATTGCATCTCATTCTTTGCTATTGATGAATTTTTCGGAAGCTATATAGGACCATATTCCCATTTAAAACTATTTATTTCTGATAAAAAATTATGTGGTACAACAATTAAGTATTACCTTGTATTTATTTTATAATTTAATTTACTTAGTTAAGTTTCACATCTCTGATGTTTTAATCCCTTTGATTTCTTTCTTTCTTTTTTTTTATGTATTTAAAAATTATATTTTAGCATTTTATGTGGAATGTTTATATTCAAGAAAAAGACCCGAGATTAATTTTTTCACATATTATTCACGCAATTACTAAAATTAAAACTTTTTGGAGAAAATTAGGGAAATTTTAAAATTCAACCCCTTTTGTGTAATTATTAATTTTTTGACCTGAATTTTTCTTGTAATATTCTTAAGAATGTTCTAAGCGACTTAAGAGTTCAATTTTTGATAAAGTTCAACGAAAAATCCAATATATCTTACATTTAAAAATTTTTTTTTAAAAAAAAGTATTCAGTTTACAGCAAAATGGAACCCTAATTTCGTTACATGCTTATTGTATAATACACGGGAAAAAATGGAAGTGATTGGTAAATAATTGTGGAAAGAGTAGCATTTTGAATGCTATAATATATCGGAAAAAACACAAACAGAGAAAAACCGCTTTAAAGTTTATAATCCTGAAAAAATAATTATAATCAGCTTAAAAAACTTAAAATACAACTTTAAGACATTAGCTACATATTTTTGTTTAAGATAATGGTATTTTAGTATTTTTTCAATCCACACATTTTTATAAATGATCAATTTTTAGAGAGTATTAATTGCACAAGAAAATTAAAGTAAAATGGAATTTTTTTTTGTCATGACAGAGATTTTAGTTTTTTTTCTTCACACAAGTGATGTATTACATTTGTATGAAAAACATATGAGGAAGGAGAGCTGAAATTATGAAATTAATAATAGAAAATATACCTTTGTACAAAAAGTTTACATGCACCTATTTCACAAAGAAAATAAATTATTGTCATGCCTCGGTAATATCCTTCTTTATATATTACACTTCCATTTTTGTAGTTATTATTTCTCTTTTTAAAAATAGATTTTTTATCGAAACACTTTTCTTACCTTTTTTTTCTAAAAAAGGGCGGGCAGAGGGAAGCGATAAGAAATTTCCTATATTTAA
>BMAV01024496.1:89741-103486 GCA_019973955.1 Trichonephila inaurata madagascariensis | reverse complement strand
TGAAATTGAGATTAGGCAGATATAATATATTTATATTGATAAGTGATCTAATTGTGCGATCTGAGTTAGTTAAGACTACGTATTTTGGTTTATTCTCACTTAATATAAGTTTGTTCGATATCTAAGTAATCTCTTAATAAAAGTCATATTAAGAATTATAAAATGTCTCATCATTCCGAGAGAATCCCACACCTCTAACTTACGCTGAAACCCCACGACATGGCTATCGAACGATGGCTATGTCGCAATGTTATATTTTCAAATATTTTTTGCGCTGTTTATTTTTATGTGGTCCCTATCTACCGCACAAAAATAGATTTTACTGTAGATCTCTTACATCTATCATTTTTAAATGCAATACCAAAGAACACGTACTAAGGAGAAAAACTAAAACCTTCTTGGTCAGAAGAAGAAAGAGAGAGAGAGAGAGAGAGAGAGAGAGAGAAAGAAAGACCACATTTACAATCTCCCTAGACCACCTTCAAAACTACAACACAAAAGCTCCAGCTTATCTCAATCGGAAGTGAGAGATCAGAAAAAATTTCTGACAAAGACTTCTTATTGATGAAGTGAGCCAAATGGCTCCCACCGGCATTGGGAGTACCTGGGGGGCCATTCAATTAATGTTGTCCTCAACCCAAAATAGCTCCCCAATGTGCAATGAAATCGGACATTTATCAGTTCGGCTTTCGATAAAAAAAAATATAGTTTTAAAGTTCCCCAGGGTAATGTCCTGAAACTCCCGAAGAACGTGAGAAAATAACCTAGGATTCTTCAGTATATTTTGTTAAGAAAATTAATCTGGGGAATTTCTGAATAAATATAACCACATATAAGTGTCTAAGTGGTTAGAGAAAGGAATCCCGATATTTTATTTCTATTTTAATGGGTAACATAGCGTTTCTCATACTATGGGGCATGGCCCCTCTAGGGGGTCGAGATAATCCGACGTGAGGGGGCACGAGAATATCGTAAAGTCGAAAAAAAAGATTATTTAAGCGAAATATTAATTTACTGTAAAGCAAAACAAATACAGTCTGACACATTTACACTGATATAATACACTTATAAATGTATCAGCACTGCACACAATGTATTTGATAATTAATTTATCAATACTAAGTTAAGTACAGGTTTAATAATTAATTATGACTTCTATGAGCTTGTCATGTACAAAATTATATACAGATTCAATGATTATCTTGATAATATGTACGGTTTATAATTAAATGTTTAGTACACGCCGACGTGTGAATTAGTTATGCATAAAGAGGGATAGTTGCGTTGTGTGTGAAAAAAAGTAAAATAACGGCAATGGTGCAAAATAGAGAAAGCTATGATTTTTCAGATAGTGATTATAAAGATGTGGACATTGAAAATAGTGGAAGTGATGCTTCTGTATGTAGTATTTTGTATGTTTTGTACTGTAAATCAGGAGTTCCTCGATCCCCTAAGCAATTTCGAATGAAACTGATTGAAAAAATAATTTCAGAAAATCATGGTGACGAGTTTTCTGCCACATCAGGAAGACACAACATTAGTCCTCAACCACTCAGGTTAACCTCAGCGCATTTTCCAGATGTTGTTCCTGCTACTGAAAAAAAGCTCAAATCCAACGAGACAGTGTACTCTGTCCTCCCGTAAAAGAGATTCCAGAGGTAAGCCAGTAAGAAAAGAGACCAGAATTCAGTGTACCAAATGTCAGGTATCAATTTATGTTGTCTCTTGCTTCAAAAACTAACATACAAAAACTAATATTTAAATTTATTTATTTGCCCGAGATAACTCGGGATAGTAAACTAATATTAAAACTAAATGCTTTTACACCTGTAAAAAAAATTTAAAATTCAACTTTCAACCTACATATTTTGTTTCGTTTCGTTTCCTTGTATTTAATAATAAAATTAAAAAACATGTGATGATTTTTTCACAGTTTTTTTTCAAAAAAAAAAAGTTTGTAAGGGAAGCGGTTAATTTATGCACATGAATATATAATACTTTTTGAATATAAACTTCTAAGACTTATTTTTTTATTTTAAATTTATTCTATTGATTGCCTTCAAAATATATTTACCGCTGAAATTTAATGCAACCATAATGTCTGGCAAGAGGCTTCTTCGCTCAAATTCAATGGTACGGTTTTGAATTCCGTCGTCTCCCACAGAGATCCATCCGTTTCAAAGAGGAATTATTGCCGGACTTAGCATATTTGCAAAGAATAGCCTTCAGCTTTGATCCTTTGTCGATATTCCATTCGAAAAGGGGACTAAGGTTCTTATTACTCTGAGACAACTCAAATAATGCTGCATTAAATCTCATACTTTCACGCTGGTTTCAGAATGAAACTAAGAAAAAATCTTTGAGGTATCCGACTACATTCGGAACCGTGATTTTGTAAAAGATTACAAATGGATAATATTTATGATATTTAGTGTCACTTAGATTAAAATACGTATATAAAATTGTCTTAAGAATATTATTACAATAAAAAATTATTTAAATACAATATTTTGACAAAAAATGAACATAGAATGACCCATTTTCAAAATATTCTCCTTTTATGAAAAATGTTTCTATAATATTAATAATTTGCCTGTATATAGCTCAGACCACTTTTCAGAGTCTGAATTAGGATTTTTGAAATATATCTTAGAAGTGGATTTATTCATATTTTAGTACAACAGAGGGGAGAGATTTTAAGAAAAAAACGCCGATAATTATTTTAATTGATAGTTACTCTGAAAATAATGTGAATTTTTCGAAAGACCTAGCTCATGCCCTCTGGAGAAGTCCTAACTTTATATAAGCAAAATATTATTATTATAGAAGAATTTCTTATAAAAGAATAACGTTTTTAAAATAGGTTATTGTAGGTTAATCTTTTGCCAAAATATTGCATTTAAATAATTTTTTTTTGTTCTAATGTCCTTAAAACAATTTTATACGCGTATTCTAATCTAAGTAACACTAAATATCATGAAAATTATCCATTTATGCGCTTTTTTAAAATCACGGTTCCGAACGTAGTCAGATGCCTTAATATAAGAAATCGGAGTGCTTTATTATTATTTGCTGGGATTAGAGCAACTTCTCAATATTTCTATTTATGGGATTCTTTTCAGTAAAATGATTGAAGGTTATCAAATACTTCTTTTTTTTAAAATGTTTTCAACTCTCGCTATTAGTTCACTCTATCTCTATATGTATATGTATGTATTTATTTATTTATACATAGATATTTTGTTCAAATTTTCAATCGTTAACAAAAAACTTTTTATCCGTCCACGGAAGTTGAAATACATTTTTCAAAACATGTAGGGGATGGCAATTGATGTTAATACAGCTTTTTCAAATACTATTTAATTAATTAAATTTTATTTTTTTTAATTTTAAAATTTATTTTGCGTTATTTCTGACGTGGTTAGAACTAGCACCAACATCTGGTGCCAGTAAATTTTTCCGACGAATTTTTTTCTGGCTTCAAATGTGCTTTTTTAAGCTTGTATTCGATGGCACTTTATGTTGAAACATTTTTATCAATTATTAATTCATTAATTAAATTAAATTAAGTTTTTTTTGTTGACCGAAGTAGGAATTGAGTTTATTATTTTTCTTTTAGATTTCTTTTTCCCTGTACTATTTCGTATTCAAATATTTTAGTAATATTGTATTCATATGAATTTTTATTTATAATAACTTTCTTAATTTATATCAAATATTTTATTTCACATGTTGAAATTTTAATCAGTTTTAATAGTTAGTTAAATATGTTATGACTTAGGATAAATGTGGACTAAAAGTGTTCCATGAATTATTCCTTTGAACAAAGAAATAATTCAGCAATATCCTTGAAAGAAAAGATTTTAAAAAATTAACAGCTTGTACCAGTGTGATTTTTCCAGCAAGCTGTGAACTTCAGAACATGTGATAGTCTTTCAAAAGAATTCGTAGTTCAATATAGTTGTTGGGTTGTGCATTAATATAGATTTATTGTGGCTGGTTTTTAAGGACTAAACTGAACAATCCAAGTTAACCACGCTCATTTCTAAGATTTTTCGCATTCAGAATTATTTAAGGGTATATTAAAATAATGTGGCAAGTTTCTTAATACAGTCGGACCTCTATATAACGAAGTCTCTAAATCCCGAGAAAAAGTTCGTTGTATGGAAAATTCGTTACATGGAGGTTCACCTTTCAATATACTACTTCATAAACCGCATAAAACAAATTTTAAGTTCGTATACTTTATATATTAAAAAAATGAATTATTCATACCTTTTTGTAAATTAATATATATTTATTTTATATATCTTAACTATAAAAAAAAGAAAAAAAAGAAAGAAAGAAAGAAAAATTGTAAGGAAAGTTTCCTGACGTCGTTATCCCTTTCCTAAAGAATTAATTGCATTTTTCTTTGATACTCAAGAACTTACGTTTTAATATTTTCGAGCTACAAGAACCAAAGTAGGATTGGTCAACAATACAAATGAATGGATACTAATTCAAGGACACTAGACAACTCCACTGAGGGTGAAAGGGGATATCGAAGATGTTTACAGTGAACTGGACAGTGGGGGCCAAAGGTTGCACTTAGATGAAACGCGCAGAATTATATTACTCTCGGCAAAAAATGCACCTAATAAAAACCAGTTCAAACTTTCTAACCACCATAAAATGTGCTGAAAAAGAGAATAACTTGAAAAATGGGATGAAAAAACATTTTATCACAAAAGAAAAATTTCGTTATATATAAAATGCACTTCGGTATAGAAAGATTATTTTACGAAGAAAATCGTGATATGTTCTTGGTTCCAGGAAAAAGTTCACCATATAGAAAAATTTGCACTATAGATGTTCGTTATATAGAGGTTCGACTATATTTGATATTTATAATCAAATTTTACTAACGATAAATATAATTATGATTTAAGTTTTAATTTAAAAAATTGAAAACAAAATTTTATCTGAAATATGACGAGTTTTTATATAAACGGACTCATAATAACGTTTTATTCCATTGCAGCTAGTATTTATAAAAAATAATGTGGAATTTATAACAGGGATAATGATCGCAGGGTTACATTAATTATGAAATATATTTTTGTAATTTTCTGACGGTACAGCTTGTAATAAATTACTTAAAGTAAACTTTCCTGTCCAAAATCTTGAAGTTACACATGATATTATATTATTATAAATAGTAGTTTTATTTCTCTAAATTGTTGTCAGAATTTAAATACAGTTTATTCTTTCTTTACAGCAACAGTTTTTATAATTTAAAAAAAAATCAATTTAAGTCAATTCCTACTTAGGTCAACGAAGAAATTTTTTATTTTATTTACTTTTTATTAAGTCATTACAATTAATATAAATATGTGTATACACACAGCAAATTCCGGCGTATAACGCGCACTTTTAACACAAAAAATAAGTTCGGAACTTACGAGTGCGCATTATACGCCGGTTATAAAAGTGATAGCTTCAAGAATTAAAAAAAGAGATGTACATAAAAAAAAACCTACACTTCAACAGAGATCGGAATACTTTTTATTTAAAAGAAAAGTCGTGTATTAGGACCTTTAAGAGTAATTTTTCTAGAAATACACTATTTTTTTTTTCAAAATTCTTGGATAATAACTGGAACAAATGGCTTTAAAACAAAATAAGCATTGGCAATGCACATTGCAGATTCCTTCGTAAAAGAAGGGAGTGTGCGTTATACAGCGAATAAACCTCAAAATTAAAAAAAACTGCTGCTTGAAAATATAGGTGTGTGTTATATGCCGGATTTTACGGTATATATATATATATATTAGGTTGTAGAAAAAGAAATCCATTATTTTTGCATGAAATTCAAAGTTTTATTTAACATGTTTCGGATTATCCGATTTGGTTCAAATATGTACCGTTTTGTTGTATAATTCGTTGCCATTTTAAAGGTTACTTCATATTTCCTCTATGACAGAAGTCTTGGCCTTTATTGGCGAAAAAATCTAGTAATCGATTTTCACAGTCTTCTCTTGATCCCAATTTCTTATCACTCTGAAAGTTTTGAAATGCGAGAAAAAGGTGGTAATCATTTGGTGCCAAGTCCGGACTATATGGTGGATGCATTAAAACTTGCCAATCAAGCTCCCAGAGCTTCTGGCGAGTCAGTATAGACGTATGTGGCCTGGCGTTGTCCAGATGGAACACAAAACCTCTTCTGTTTGCCAATTCTGGCCGTTTCTGGTCAGTCACTAGCTTCAAAAGATCTAGCTGTTGACAGTAGATATCTGAATTTAGTGTTTGGTCCTTCGGAAGCAAATCATAATAAATTATTCCTTCCCAATCCCACCAAATACACAGTAGAACCTTCCTAGATGTTAGTCCGGGATTGGCTATCGTTTGAGCTGCTTCACCGCCCTTTAATAACGATCGATTTCACACAATATTGTCGAATGTGACCCATTTCTTTTCCCCAGTCACCATCCGTTTAAGAAATGGGTCTATTTCATTCCGTTTGGCCAGGGCTTTGCAGATGAAAACTCGATCCATCATGTTTTTTGGTGTTAATTGGTGTGGCAACCAAACATGGAGCTTCTTTTTGAATTCAACTTTGCTCAAATGGCTTAAAACTATTTAATGGTCAATCTTTAGCTCCTGGGCGATGCTACGACTACTAACATGCCGGTCAACTTCGATTATTTCCGTGATTTTATCGACATTTTCGAAGACGGGCGTGGGGCAACTTTAACATCAGAAATGCCTGAACGGAATCGATGAAACCAAAATTGCACGTAATTAGCTGTTACAGTATTGGCACCATAAACACCATTCACAATTTCAGCCATCTGGCTTGGATTTTCGCCTTTATTAAAGAAAAATTGTAAAATGTACCGAATTTTTTCTTTGTTGTCTTCCATTTTTATCACCCTGTAACTCACAACTGAATAGACCAAATAAAAAAACAGCGATATAAGATCTTTAGTGTGAAATGTCACCTTGACAACGTGCATAAATTTTAAATTGTTTGATCGATACTTCACGAGATATCGACACTACAGCTATCTACCGAAAAAAATAATGGATTTATTTTTCCCCAACCTAATATACTGCAGACAGAATCACAACCTTAAGTGTCAAAACACTATTTAAATTAACATTAAAAACTTTTACCCACAATAAATTTGTAATTACATTTTTTAATAAAAGTTAAATACATTCGGTAAGAATAATACATAAATTAGGTATGAAAAATAAACTTATATTATTCAATATTTTCTTTTGAATCGTAGTCGATAAATTATTATATATATTCCACTGTATTAGAGAATATTTAATTTTTTTTGTAACTTTTTCCCTCTTAAAATAAACACTTTATAATATCACCTTAACATGGTAGAAATGTTTTTTCCTAGTTGTAACAGAGAATTAATTCCAGCTTATTTTTTAGAGATTTTTCTCGAATAAAGAACTCCAATACCCACGACATCTAAAAACGATGCTATCTTCTTTCTTTACTTAAAGTACCTCAAGAAATATCCCTCCCATTTGAAATTTAAAAGACATGACGCGTAATTCTATTTCTTATGGTAATTCCTCTTCAAAGGCCCGGAATTCGGTAGCCAAAGCAATTTCTATTTATTCCAACCTCAATTTGTGTTCTCCTGTTCCCATTAATCTTTCCCTGCTGCCAGATCTTATTCTGCTGTCAAGGCTCTAAATTTGTCATTTCCGCTCTGCTTTCTTGACACCCCTTTGGGAGAAGATTCCATTGGGTATTCATCCATGACGATCTCTGAGGGAGACTTTTGATAGTTTCCTTGGAGAATCTGAGAAAGTGATTTTATTGGAGTTGATAACGGTTTCTGACGTGTTTATGAAGAGATAATGCGTGCGTTGAGTATATTTTTTCGTCTCTGGTCTTCGATGAATGCTCTTTAGCAATTAATAAACCTTTAACGCCTACGCATAAAATGTAGATACCTGCGATTAAGTAAGGAATTTACATAAGTATTGAAGTAAATAAAAATGTTTGTTGTTCTGAATTGAAACTGAAAACCACAGTTTAATTTTTACGCGTTGAATTACTTTCTTCCATCTAAAGTGTTCAGGAAAAAAGATTTTCAAATTAATATTGTATGTATATAATGCCTCCTCTGATTTAAATATTATTACCTATATCTTAATAATTAAAAACACATTCCTTGGAAATTTGAACGATGCATTATAAAATTTAATCTCTTGAAAATACAATTTTCTTATAACGATTGTTAGGGTATCTTCCTACGTTCGGAGAGAAGTTTTGTAAAACGCGATGTTATTAAGAAGGGGGAAAAAAGAAAAAGGAAGAAAAGGAAAATAACAGAAATTTGGAGCTTGAAATGCGAAAGTTTCAAGTGCATTGAGCATTTCAGGATGGTTCGGAAAGATTCTAACAAAGGATATCATAATGCAAAAATTTAGTGGTAACACAATGATAGCTAACCATTCCTTTTGCAATGTTTTTTGCTGTGGTTTAAATTTAAAGTTTCTTATTACATCTTAAATATTATGTTACGAAGGGCGAAACATACGCATGTACCTTACGTGGTGTTTCTCAAACTGTAGATCGCCCCTCCCTCCCCCTCTTGGGTGGCGTGATAACCCTGCGAGGAGGGCACGAGCATATTAAAAAGTCTATAACAAAATATTATTTTAAAAAATTATTAATTTACTGAAAGTAAACTAGCAAAATACATTGTGAAATAATAAGAAATAAAATACACATTTACACTGATATAATACACTAATAAATATATCAGTACTGCACAATGTATTTTATAATTAATTCGACAATACTAATTAAGAACAAGTTTATTAATTACTAGTGACCCTATCGGCTTCTCATATATAAAATTATATGCAAAAAGTAACACTTATCTTGATAAATTGTACAGTTTATAATTAATCCCTTACAGGACAATTAAAAATTATATGATCTCCTCAATGCCGACATTTAACACGTAGGCGAGTGTATGTGGTGTATTGGGACGGGGGGGGGGAGTAGCATAGGAATAATTAAGCAAATCCTCTGATATCCTTCGCAACCATTGTCAAATTGATTTGATTCAATTCCAAAGGCTTCTGAATAAATGTATTGAGAGCAGTTCACCGAAAAACAGTACTTCAGGAAAGACGTATATATACGTCCAGGACAATTAATGCACTGGTAGAGGGAGACATTTATATACGCCAGTGGCACTTACGGGGTTAAAGTCGTGTTGTAGGTTTAGCGTCAAAGTACAGTATTATTTAATTCAGTATATTGTTATTGTATGGATGAGGGGGGAGGGCAATAAAAATTATGATTGAATATTGGGTCACAAATATTGGAAGTTTGAGAAGCACTAACGTAACGGAGTCAAGTTTGGGCCAACATAATTTATTAAAAATGCTTTCAACATAAGTGTATTTTTTATTAATTTTAATAGACGTAATTAGTTTTGTTCATTTAGATGGTTATCAAAAAGGGTCTCAATTTCCAGTCTTTTTTTTAATTTTTCAGAAAGTGATGGATGGGTTGTCCAATCCATCAGCGTACGAAAGTAAGGAGGAAGATTAGCCATAGGCAAAACACATAAGATTTATTAATAATTCTCACCAAACTAACAAATTTCAACAACCGAAGGTAGGAAATGCACTTTTAGATAAATATGAGAGTAAAAGCGGCCCGCAAAGACGATATAATTAATATTTAATTATAAATTTAATCAGATACTCTTGGAACTTTTTAGTCATACCCATTTCAAACATTTGAAGATACGTTCTAAGTTAATCTACTTTAAGCTAACACTAATCCACAATTTAAATATCTAATTGACAAATCGTCAATCTTAAGGTATCCGATTACGTTCGGATCCCTGATTTTGCAAAAGCGTATAAATGGATAATATTTATGATATTTAGTGTCACTTAGACTAGAAAATGTATATGAAATTGTTTTAAGAATATTATAACAATAAAAAATTATTTAAGTACCCTATTTTGACAAAAAAATGAACATAGAATGGCGAATTTTCAAAATATTCTCCTTTTGTGAAAAATGCTTCTATTATAATAATATTTTGCCTGTATATAGCTCAGACCTCTCTACAGAGGCTCAACTAGAAATTTTGAAATATATAACTTAAAAGTGGGTTTATACATATTTTACGACAACAGAAGGGAGCAACTTGAAGAAAATACGCCGATAATTATTTCAATGGGCGCTAACTCTGAAAATAATGTGAATTTTTCAAAACTCCTAATTCTGTCTCTCTGGAAAAGTCTTTACCTAATATAAACGAAATATTATTATTTTTGAAGCATTTTTTTTTATAAAAGGAGAAAATTTTGAAAAAAAAATTATTCTCAGTTAATTTTTTGCCACAATATTTTATTTAAATATTTTTTTTGTCAAAATGTCCTTAAAACAATTTTATACGTGTATTCTAATCTAAGTGACACTAAATATCATGAAAATTATTCATTTAGGCGCTTTTTTAAAATCAGGGTTTCGAACGTAGTTAGATACCTTAAATATCAAGCAGATTTTCGACGGACCACGCTCGACTAGCTTTCTACTACTTTACGTTAATCTCTAACTACTATCATTTAGGTTCTAACCTCTCTCTCCTTCAACTCTGAAAGTTAATGCTTAGATATAAGGCTTGAGTTGCATAAGTCGTGTCTGCTTCTTCGAAAGAAAATTTTCAATGGAATAATATTTAAAGAAATAGTTTTTCCCTAACAAGATTAGTAGGAGGTACGTGAATAAACACGTTACAAGTATACGAACTTATGCAGGAACCAAAACTTTTCACTTCTTTGGGCTATGGTCCTGTTTTTCCATACTTGCCTTTCAAAATTATCTCATAACTTTGCTTTGTATCATTTAAATTATCCGACTACGTTCGAAACTGTATTTTAAAAAAGCGCATAAATGGATAATTTTCATGATATTGAGTGTCCCTTAGATTAGAATACATGTATAAAATTGTTTTAAGGACATTTTGACAAAAACAATTATTTAAATACAATATTGTGGCAAAAAATTAACTTAGAATAACCTTTTTTCAAAATGTTCTCCTTTTCTGAAAAATGCGTCTATTATAATAATATTTTGGCTGTATATCTCTCAGACCTCTGTACAGAGGCTCAACAATGTAATTTTGAAAAAGTCACATTATTTTCAGAGTTACAACCCATTGAAATAATGATCAGCGTTTTTTTCTTAAAATTTCTCCCCTCTGTTGTAAAACATGGATAAACCCACTTGTAAGATATATATTTCAAATATTCTATTTGAGCCCATATACAGAGATCTGAGCCATAGACAGGCAAAATATTATTATAATAGAAGCATTTTTCAAAAAAGGAGAATATTTTGAATTTGGTCATTCTGTGTTCATTTTTTGTCAAAATAGTGCACTGAAATAATTTTTTATTGTAATAATATTCTTAAAACAACTGTGTGTGCATTTTCTAATCTAAGTGACACTAAATATCATAAATATTATCCATTTACATGCTTTTGCAAAATCATTGTTCCGAACGTAGTCGGATACCTTAATCCAGTGCTTCTCAAACTTTCAATATTTAAGACCCAGTATTCAATCATAGTTTTCATTGCACCCCCTTTCTATACAATAACAATGTATTGAATTCAATAATACTGCACTTTGATACTATAGCTACAATACGACTTAAACCTCTTAAATGCCGCCGGCGTATGAAAACATCTCACTCAGTCGAACAGTTATTCTCCCTTGACGCATATATACGTCTTTCCGAAGAATGATCTTTTCTTTGCACTGCTATCCATGTAATTATTCCGAAGGCTTTGGAATGCAATAAAAGGATCTTGACAGTGTTTGCGAGGGATTTACTTATTTCAGAGGATTTGATTATTTATTCTTTTTCTTCCTCCCTCCCCAATGCATCACACACGCATTCCTTCGTGGAAAACGGTGGCATTGGTAGCGAATCGCTAACTTTTCATCGGTAGTTGTTAAGGTATAATTATAAACCGTAAAAATTATCTAGATAAGTGTCAATTTTTACATATAATTTTATACATATCCCTTTATATAGATATAACAAGACCATGGATTCGCTGGTAATTATTAAACTTGTTCTTAAATTACTGTTATTAAATTAATTATAAAATACACTGTGCAGTACTGATACATTTATAAGTGTATTATATCAGTGTGTGGTATCCCGCGGCCAGGGGGTATCATCTCCTAATCCATGAAACATAGATTTGTAGGAATAAATGAAGGATCACCCAAATTCTCCCTAATAAATCCAATTTATTATTATCTAAATATATATTGATCAATGCAGCACAAGTCATACTAGAGGGATATGATCAGGAGAGTGATACTACGTAATTATCAATTCTAAGTAAGTAGCGCCTGGAATCCTAATCACTATCTAAATGAGAAATTAACCTCAGAATCTTTATCTACTGTAGATTTCTTAATAATCTAAAGTCTGTTCTATAATTACACTTTAATTAATCTCTTACCAATACCTCACGGCGATCAGCTCCTCAGCTTTCTGTCTCTTCTTGTATTCTATTCTTCTACTATTATTCTTCCATTCTATTACTATCCGATTTCTATCCAACTAACTCGCGAATGCTAAAGCTCCCTTATATACCTATTCATTAATCTGCATATCGAGGTTTCTTCTTGAGAAGGTTGGATTGAAATAATGCCATTCTGGTCCCAAAGTTTCCCCAAGAGGATTAGTTAAAGACGCGATAAAGCCCCGTCACAAGTGTAAATATGAATTTATTTTTTATTATGTCAGGATGTGCATTTTGTTTGTTTACGTTCAGTAAATTAGTAATTTTTAAAAATCATTTGTTTTCGACTTCTCAGTATGCTCGCTTCCGCCTTGTGGGGTTATCACGCCCCCCAAAGGGGGCACGCCCTACAGTTTGAGAAAAGCTGATTTAATCCCTAACGTTCATTGAATGCTTGGGTACTACAGGTAGATAGGTAATTCTATCTCTTATCTATTATTTCAGTAGCAATCCATTATTTCGATAGGTAGTTAGTGCTATAGATAGTGCAAAAGTTAAGTTTCAGTAACAAGCATTGAACATTATGACAATATTTTAAATAAAACCTCACACTTTAATGTCAAATCTTACTAATAAAATGATTTAATCCTCTTCCAATGTAAGTATGAGGTGATGCATCTGATAGATGCCACGCGCCTTTGGAAGGAACTTCTTAAAGCGTGCATGGCGGAGGGCTAAAGGAATTTGAATAAGCTAATTCGATCAATTTATGTTTCATTTATATTTACCGTACTATTTCGTCAAACTTGTTTGCAATCAATAATATTTCATGTGATTATTTTTTTTTAAATATGTAAAAAGAAATCTATACAAAAGTAGTAATTTATTGTTTTATCATGTGTAATTAAAGTGCTTACATTTAAAAAGGAGTTAGAAACTGAATAAAAAGTGGGGTCTTTGGAATACAAAAATGTTTTTGATTTTTTTATGTTTTGTGCTAATTAAATCTTAAATAGAATTTTTAAGCGACATTCTCTCAAAAAAATTTAGAAACAGTTACAAAATTAAGAAGAATAAGTGGCGCCTAAAATAGTTATGGACATAAAAACTACCCATTTTGTAAGCAGATATTGATCTGTTATATTTCATTTTGAAAAAAGAATAGTTTTTTAGGGAGAGTTTGCTTGAAATCGTTGCTTTGAAATAT
>BMAV01024496.1:51703-70579 GCA_019973955.1 Trichonephila inaurata madagascariensis | reverse complement strand
GTAACTCTGAAAATAATGTGAATCTTTCAAAACTCATAGTTGAGCCTCTGTACAGAGATCTGAGCTATATACAGGCAAAATATTATTATAATAGAAGCATTTTTCACAAAAGGAGAACATTTTCAATAAAGGTTATTCTAAGTTAATTTTTTGCCGAAAGATTGTATTTAAATATATTTTTTTGTCAAAATGTCCTTAAAACAGTTTTATACATGTATTCTAATCTAAGTGACACTAAATATCATGAAAGTTATCCATTTATGCGCCTTTTTAAAACCACGGTTCGGAACGTAGTCGGATACCTTAAAAGGGCATGTATTTTCCCCTTTTTTTGAGGGAAAAAAAACTAAATCTAGGTTTTATTGTTATTCTAGTTTGGAAAAAGAATTGAACAATTATAGACCAGAATAAATTTAAAGTTGAAGACAAATTATATTAACTTCGAATAGGAGTGGAACCTCCTCATACTGGCATGACGTTTAACTGCTCCGAGCGGGTATCTAAGATAGCTGCAGTTTCTAGTAGTGCGCATAGTCCCGAAATGCGGCATTAGGTATCTCTGGGACATACTTCTAAATTAGGGATTGATGAGTTTGCAAGTGAGAGTACTCTGTATTAGAGTATTCTGCAATTTCAGACAGTATGCTTATTTTTATTTGAGGAGTAGAAAAAGGGTATTTCATGTGTTATATCAGCGATACTCAACCTGCGGCCTACCGAGCCTTTTTAAGTGGACC
Source organism: Trichonephila inaurata madagascariensis (assembly GCA_019973955.1). Taxonomy (NCBI): domain Eukaryota; kingdom Metazoa; phylum Arthropoda; class Arachnida; order Araneae; family Nephilidae; genus Trichonephila; species Trichonephila inaurata. The sequence goes on along the minus strand of BMAV01024496.1, from coordinate 69,842 downwards.
GGTCATGACCAATTTCTCTGAGAAATTCTTTTATTTAAGACAATGTAATAAAAATTTGGTGGGAAATTCTGTGACACAAGAAATCAAATATATCAATTTTGCTTTTTTCCTGCCGATGTCGTACGGCTGCAAATTTATATTCTTTTTCTATTTATAATGGTTATGGTTAGTGATTAGTGGATTAGTGACAATTTCATGGGTAGGACTAATTTTGAGAACAACCTTTCATACCTTGCAAACAAAAAATATTCGAATGATTTGGAGGTTGACTGTTTTGTAGTGAAAAACAAACATGGATCAGTACTTGTTTGATTTGTCACGAAAGTACTGTATTTAAAAAATACCGATAAAAGGGAATTATTCAATGATATTTTTCCTCTTTCAAGAGGTGATAAACAGGCTTTATTGAATATTCTTTGTAACAGCAACAAAGTGTTTCGTCAGTGGTAATCACAGTAGTAAGCAAAGACATCCTAATAAGTTTGTTATATTATTAGTAATCATATGAAACCATTTACTGATGCAAAAATTGGGAAGGACTGTTTCTTAAATTTTTTTAATTTAGTGTTAGTGACAAAAATAAAAAAATATAAAAAAATAATAGTTAACCCTCTAAGTGGCCTGCACTTAAAGTCTTGCCATTCTGGAGATGCTTCAAAAATGCACCGCACATATTTTTTTGTTTTCAGGTGGGATTCTCAAAAGCGGTTGAGCCGTATTTTTAAGAATGCGGCACGGCCGCTTTTGGGAATCTTACTTGAAGGCAGAAAAAGCATCTCTGGAATGGCGGAATTTTACGTGCAGACCGCTTGGAGGAAGAAAAAGCAAAACAGGAGTTATAATATTTTGTTTAATTCTACATAGTTTAAATTTCCAATGTTATCTTGTGTGGCCCACGTGAAATGGCTGAAATATGTATGCGGCCCAGCAGAAAAAAAAAGGTTCAGTATCCCTATGTTATATGAAACATACAACTTATCTTAAAAAAGTTATTTCTGTCATAAAATGATGAAATTTAATATTAGGAACGTAACTTTAATAAGATGTATGAAAGATGTTATTTTATATATACACAAAAAATATAGAGATACATTTATAAATAAATACTTAACAAAATTTGTGATTCAAAAAGTATAATACTTAAAAGGAATAGCAACTTTAAATATATTTTAACCAATGAAAAACATAATGAATATATTATAGAACTGAGAGTCTTCATAGTTTCTCATTTTCCAAAGCGAAATATTTCTCACAAATATTTTCGTTCTGAAACAATATTAAATTCTGTAACTTAAGACAATATTTCAGTCATTCCAAGACAGGACGATAGTATATATATCATTTATTTACATCCCAAATAACAATCGAATAATTTTAATGAAAAAAGCAAACACACACACAACAAAAATAAAAACTTCCTAAGATGACTAAATATGAAAATTTTCCAAAAACAATACTTATACATCAGGGTTTTCTAATATCTTGCACAAACAATTCAGCTGAAGAAATTTTATATGCACGAGCAGAAATGTTGAAAGTGATTGCGACGGAAGAATTCAAATCCTCAGGGTGAAAAAAGGTTCATTTTAAAAATAAAAGATTTCCTTGTCAAAGAAACCTGAATGTTTGAAAGGAAAAAAATAAATTTTATCTAACTCTTTTTAAAAAGTGATCTGAAGATATATGATTCCTTCTGATAAAACTCTTTGGCGTAAAATGATCTTGACTTTTGAAATTTTGAAAGGATGATTTTGAATAATTGTTTGCTTAAGAACCATTAGAAATAGAAGAATCTATCTTCTTTAGTAAAGGTTCTTCAAGTATAAAATGTTGAAAAGGAATTATGATTTTGAATTATGTTTTTTTTAGAATCACAATAAGGAATATAAGAATAAGTCATTTGAAAGTAATTTATATTGAATGAGTTTTAAATACCATTCAGTTTACGCTTTAAATGTCACAAAGCGACTAAATTTTGAATTACTTTTTAAGAAATCGAATAGCTTGTTATAAATTTAAAATTTGTTACATTTGGTGTTTTTCGAGTGAATTGAATGACGAAAGGTTTTTATTTTGTGTAAAATAAATAAATTTTAAATTTAAGAAAAATGCTTACGTGAAATACTTTAATTATTATTATTATTTTTTTTTTGTGTAAATATAAATATTTCAGAAAGTGTTTGTTATTTGTTAAGCAAATTTTCTTAAGAAAAATAATTATATTATCATACATATAATCATACACTTAAAATGCATTATGTGTGTTTATGCAAATGTATGAGGACAACTAAGCACAGGAAATACAAATTGTAGTAAAAATAAAACGTTGACACTTTTTTAAAAAATTTAATTTTATTTGTACAATTATTACATATTTATAAGAAATGTACCATATTTACTCGAATCTAAGTCGCCATCTATTCTAAGCCGCACTAAATTCTTAAAATGTCTTTGCGAAAAAATGTCATCGATTCTAATCCACATTTCCAATGCCCTACACGTTTTGAGAAAAAGTAAAAAACAAACACAAACAAGTAATATAAAAAAAAATTTTGAAAAAGAATTCCTACTTAGATCAACAAAGAAAATTTTTATTTTAGCTACTTTTTATTAAATAGTTACAATTAATATAAATATGTATATACATATGATAGAATTAAAACATTAAATGGTAACTAATTTTTATCAGTTATCATTAAAGTATCGTATTGTCATCCAAAACAATCATTTACATAAAATTTAAGTTCAACTGAATGCTTTAAAACGAGAGAAAAAAAAGTCTTTTAAGGTTTTGACCCAGGTCTGGAAAAAGGCAACCAACATGGCTGTATCTGTAATTCTTTAAATACTTGTAACGAATGGTAATAGAGCGCCCTCTCCTGGCCGTATGAACAATTAACGAGTCTGACTGCTATCTCGGTGAAGGAAGGACGTGCGAGAGTCAGCCTGTCTCCTCGGTGAAGAAAGTACATGCCAATGTCTGCCCTCGCCAACCCCTTAGTATTTGTATAAAGGTTAACTGGGTTTTATTTTATGTATTTGTAACTGTGTGCTCAATTTGAAAGTATAACCAATTAAAATTATTTGAGCTAGCCGCCGGTGTTATTTTTGAGTACACACGTTATATACTTAGTTTCAGTCAATGGATTTTAATTCATTATAATTAAATTATCGTATTTTTACCCAAAACAATAGTATATAGAAAATTGCAGCTCAAACGAGAGCTTTAAAATGTGAAAAAAAAAACCTTTTCATGTTTTGACACAAGTTGCCAAAAGGATCACTAAGTCGCCAAAAATGATGCCAACGTGGCTGTATTTGCAATTCTTTGAAAAAAAGTTTTAAGGTGACACAGTACGACTCAATTCACCAAAATCGGTCAAAAAATAAAATTTAATTTTTTTAGCCTAAATTTTTCTTTATATTTTTTGTATAACCTCACAAACTTTGAAAGCTCTAAGCTTAAGAAAAACCGCAGAATTATGATAGCTTTCACATTCGTTTTTATACACATTCCTAAGACAAATCAAAACTTTAAACTGACTTATCTCAGTTAGATAAAATAACTAGTTTGTCTTCAATTAAAATGCTAAGGCTTTTTTCCTATTGTGCCTAATGCTTGGAATTTGTTTTTACCTATTGCTAATAGTGCATGTAACAAAAGTTGGTATGCATTTTTGATTCAAAACAATATTTATTTTTTAAAAAATAATTGAACTGAGAATTTATATATTTTTTAAGGAATTTTCAAAAAACATTCATAAAAAGAAGTTTTGTATGAATACCAATCACGTTAACGCAAAACCCATACCAACTTTTGTTATACATAGTTTGACGTCCTTGTAAATGAAATTTCATGCATGTACGTAAATTTTTGTAGGAGGAGTAGCATTTTAAAATCACTTCACAAATTTGAAGTTTTTTCCTTACAAAATTACTTGGCTAGCTTTTTATGAAATTTCGAGCACAAAATCTGTTTAACATAGTATACATACATAAGAGGCATCCAAAAAAAAATTTTAAAATCTTTAAATTAAAATTTTTTGCATAAATCGTACCATGTCCCCATAATCCATTTATTTTTATTAATTATAATTAAATTATTGTATTATCATCCAAAACAGTCACATATATAAAATTTCAGCTCAATTGAGCACTTTAAAATGCATTTTATTAATGACTGAAAATTTCACGAAGATAAACAAATAAATAAATCTATAGAGGGTATGATCTAATAGTGGGAATTGAATAAAAATTTGGGTAAAAGGCTCATCGATATCCGATACTTAAAAAATTTAATGAAAAGTCAATAATTAATTTATTTTATCAGTATTAAAAACTTACAAATACATACATGAGCATATACTTACTCTAACTGTCAGTATCCTGTTTCGAAAATGATTCGTCACTCCCATTGTCACAGCTGACATCGGAATGAGTCTCGGCGTCTCCATTTTCCCACAAGATGTTGTCTTCCATGCCCTCCAATGCATTTGTTATGCACCATTTTTTGAAAGAAAACATTATAGAAGAATGTAAAATGACTATTAAAGACTGTTGTACATTTACAAGTGAAAATTATTTCATTTTGCTTACGCCATCGATGTATATCTGTTTCATCTATGTCAAATTCGCAGTGGCCGCTTCTCTGTTTCTGTTTTTTTTCTGCATAAAAAATTGCCTCTCTTTGCATACTTGCAATATTGTAAACTCGTCTTGAGGCTTGTGCCGCTGTTTTTGATTCTTAAGGGATTAAAAGACAGCGTATACAAAAACGTTTCCTAAATACGAGCAGGCAAGAATGTTTATGGTAGAATGAATATTGGTGATAAACTACGGAATGGGATTGAGTCACCGATGGAAGTAGACAGAATGACGTTTACATTTTTCTTTTTGAAAAGAGTACAAACTCAATTTCTTTCATCCAAAAAATGTATTTCCTTCTATTCAAAGCCGCATCCGATTTTCAGTAGCATTAAGGTATCCGGCTACGTTCGGAACCGTGATTTTGCAAAAGCGTATAAATGGATAATATCTATGATATTTAGTGTCACTTAGATTAGAAAATGTATATAAAATTGTTTTAAGAATAGTATTACATTAAAAAATTACTTAAGTACACTATTTTGACAAAAAATGAACATAGAATGACCCATTTTCAAACTATTCTACTTTTGTGAAAAAGACTTCTATTATAGTAATATTTTGCCTGTATGTAGCTTAAACCTCTCTACAGAAGCTGAACTAGAATTTTTGAAACATTTAACTTAGAAGTGGGTTTATTCCTGTTTTACGACAGCAGAGTGGAGAAATTTCAAGAAAAAAAACTCCGATAATTATTTCAATTGGTTTTAACTCTGAAAATAATGTGAATTTTTTAAAAGAAAATAGTTCAAACTCTCTGGAGAAGTCTTTACTTTACATAATCACACACACACACACAAAATATTCTTATTTTAGAAGCATTTTTTATAAAAGGAGAACATTATGAAAAAAATTTATTCTAAGCTATTTTTTTGCCAAAATATTGTATTTAAATAATATTTTTTTCATCAAAATGTCCTTAAAACAATTTTATACATGTATTCTAATCTAAGTGACACTAAATATCACGAAAAGTATCCATTTATACGCTTTTTTAAAGTCACTGTTCCGAACGTAGTCGGATACCTTAACACCTTAAAAATAGTACTGCGTAGATTCAAGTAAATACGGTGCATGTTTTTTTAAAAATAACTTTTAGAACTGTGAAGTGGATTATTTTCCATTTTTAATGATAAAATATTAACTTATAAGAATTGGAAATATAAATTTTGGGATATTCCCTCTTTTACACCGAACGGGACTCACGGAACAAACTACACCTTCAACGTCATAATTTTCTTTCTTTATAAAAATCAGATGAATTTCTTTTTTTATCTACCTTTGAGACTTCAAAACTTTAATGTCAATATGATTATCTTTGGATTGGCGTTATTTTCTGTTTAGTTCTGGTTGGATACGGCGAACAGAGCTCATAGTAAGCTCTACGTAAAAAAAGAAGCTTCTGTCTCACATTTGACCCAATGATCGTAATTTTTCTCCCTGCTTCTCTTGCTTTTTTGTGGTGCACTAGAATCTCACGAAGAACTTTGTTCACTGTCTCAATGGATTTAGATTTAATCTCAGTTTTCTCCGCATACGTTCTCTGCATCGGAAAAGAGGGAGAAAATAAATACCGTAAGATCCGGCATATTATACGCACCTAAACTTTCCAGCTACATTTTTTTTAAAATTTTTAAGGTATATTCGCTGTATAACGCACCCCCCTTTTTTGCGAAGAAACCTCAAATTTATGTATGCAATGTTTGTTTTAAAGTCATTTATTTGAGGTATTATCCTTCGCTTTTGAAAAAATAGAATATTTCTAGAATCACACCCCTTCATGTTCATAAGGGATATCATTTCCTTTAAATGAACAACATTTCGATATATATAGAAGTCTATTTTTTTATGCCCATCTATCACGCTCCACTAAATTTTGATCTTATTTTTTGTGTTAAAAATGCAGATTATACGCCAGATTTTACGGTACATAATATGTATGCGATGGTCATGTAAAGTTAAATAATTTATGTCTAGGAACTGAAAGATGTTTTTATTAGAATTCGGTGAATTTCCACAAAAATAGATGGAATGATGGAATAATTTGATTTGATGGATATTTGTGTTTATATTTTCGTCGCACTGAAGTTACCGTAAAATCCTGCGTATCACAGCGCCCCGCCATATAACGCGCATCTATACTTTCAAGCTGCAATTTTAAATTTTTTAGGTATATTCACCGCATACCGCGCACATCCTTTTTTATGAAAAAACCTAAAATGTACTTGAGCAATGCTCTTATGTTTTGAAATCATTTAGTCGAGGTATTATGCCAGGCTTTTGAAAAAACAATGTGTTTCTGGATCTACAACCCTTTAAGTTCTTAAGGCAGTGTTTCTCAAACTGTGGGACGCACACCCCTAGGAGGCGTGATAGCTCTAGAAGGGGGCACAAGCGTATTGAAAATTCGAAAACAAAAGATTCTTTTTTTAAAAAAAATTATTAATTCACTGAAAGTAAATAACCAGAATACATTCTGACGTAATACAAAATGAAGCACACATTTACATTGATATAATACACTTATAAATATATCAGCTCTGCACATTGTATTTGATAACTAATTTAACAATTCTAAGTTAAGGACAAGTTTAATAAACACCAGTGACTCCTTGGGCTTGTCATTAATAAAATTATATATAAAACTGAACATGCATCTTGATAATTTGTACGGCTTACAATTAATCCTTAAAATGTCTATTAAAAGTTACGCGATTCTCTTCCCAATGCCACCGTTTAACATGTAGACGGTAGACGAGCGTATGTGGTGTATTATGGGGAGGGAGAGAAAAGACGAATAAGTAAGCAAATCCTCTGAAATAAGTAAATACTTTGGAAACACTGTCAAGATCATTTTATTGCATTCCAAAGCCTTCAAAATAATTTTATGGATAGAAGTGCACAGAAAAATCATACTTCAGAAAGACGTATATATACGTCCCACTCAATTAACGTACTAGCTGAGCGAGACGCTTATATACGCCGGTGGCACTTAAGAGGTTAAATTCGTATTATAGCGTTAGTGTCAAAGTATGTTATTATTGTATTAATCACATTTTATATTATAGGAAAGGGGGGGGGCGTGATGGAAATTATGATTGAATATTGGGCCGCAAATATTGAAAGTTTGAGAAGCATTGTCTTAAGATATGGTATTTCCTTTGAATAAACAGTATTTCAATGTATGTAGAAGTCTAATTTTCTTTCCTTCTTCTTTTTTATTTTTTATTTTTAGTCCTCTCATTTTTTTGCCCGGCGTATAACGCGCACCAGTAAATTTTGATCACATATATTTTGTGTTCAAAGTGGACGCTATACGCCGGATTGTACGGTACTTTATATTTAGCATTGATTATATTGAGATGAAAAAGTCTACACAGTTATCCGGTAGTGGATGGAGTGGTTGGCTGTCTGCTGTGCCCTAGGGCCTCGGTTCAAATCCCGGAGAAGGCATTGATGTTTGTTAATGTATACTGCCCTTGCGGCTTGAAGGTACTCTAAATAGCCGTCGAGCCTCAAGTCCTCACCTGAAGTTGGTGGAAGGGGAAGAAAGGCGGGAGGCCCTGCCCTTGCCCTGGTGTTCTCCCTCAAAATTAGGCAATATTTAAGTTTAGTATTTTAATTTTTCAGTTCTAAATAAAAATGTATTTCATCCCATATTATTCTTAATTACATTACTTCGTTAACCTGAAAAGTAGGCTTCCTTCTAATATATATTTCGGTTAAATCAGGGCTCGTCAAACTGTAAGGCGCTTATGCTAATAATCCTAGAAAGGGTGTGCGATCATATTTAAAAGTCGAAAACAAAAGACTATTTAAAAAAATATTAATTTATGGAAAGCAAGCAAACAAAATGCATTCTGAGATAACAAAAAGAATTAAAAAAAAAACATTTATAATGATGTAATACTCTTATAAATGTATCAGTACTGTACAATGTATTTTGTAATTACTTTAACAATATTAAGTTAAGAACAAGTATAGTAATTACTAGTGACACCCATGGGCTTGTCAAATATAAAATTATATGCAAAAAATTAACACTTATCTTGATAATTTGTACGATTTATCCCTTAACTTCCGATTAAATGTTACGCGATTTGCTCCCCAATGCCACCGTTTTGCACGTATGCATGCGTATGTGGTGTATTGGGGGAGAAGAAAGGAAATAAATAAGCAAATCCTTCGCTAACACTGTCAAGTTCCCTTTTATTGCAATCTAAAGCCTTCGAAATGTTTTCTATATAGATAGCAGTGAACAAAAAAGATCGTATTTCGGAAAGACGTTGGAGATGAATATCTAACTTCTCAAACATTAGATTTATTTTAATTAAACTATAGACCAAAGTTAGACTTAGTGAAATGTTATCAATTTTACCCTCAAATTATGGAGAACTTGAAATATATTTATATTTGTTATATAAATCTAAAAAAGCTCAAATTTTACAGCCCGTCATCATCTACTATCTTTTCAATATTTTCTGAAAGTTGATATTCATTTCTTCATGACATTTTTCAGTCCTTTTCTTTTCCTTGGAAATTAAACACATTTAAGGCGATTTAGAAACCTCTCTCTCTCCCTATACTGACAATGTTAAATTGGCCGTTTTCGATGTATCTTTTCTCAAGATCTGTTATACGTACATGTTTGAAAATTTTTTATACAATTAAAGTACACCTTTCTCATTATACTAAAATGAGATTTTAGCTAATTTTGAATTTTTTAATAATTTATGAAATATTTTTATCAAACATTGCGAAACTTCACACATCACCTTACAATATTCAAGGGGGGAGGGGCATAGATTTTTCATATAATACAGTACAAAATTTGGATGATATTTTCTTGATGTTTTGAAAAGAGGAAGAAGTATCTTTTTCCAAGTTGCTGGTAATGTTTCTCTTAGTTTTTCCGTCTAGAATGAGGCTTTGTATATCAGTACTTCTTCCCTCCTTAGTCAAAATGAATGAGGCATGTGAATGTTAAACGCAGATAGTCTTCGTTAGTGCTCTTTCAAAAGTTTGTGACCTAATTTTTCCAGATATGTAAGCGAGGATCCGAGTGATTATGATTCTAGATATTTTGGAAGTTTATTCATGATACATTGATGATTAAATAAAATACAGTCATTGGCTAGACGCACGGCATCCCTCAGATGTACCTCGATTCCAAGGTGATAAAAAACTATCAAACAGAAGTTACAAAAGTACTTGTTTCGAATTACTTTCGTAAAACTGAAAATTACATTTTTTTTACAAGGAAAAAAAAATCAAAATTAATGAAGTAGTACAAAGTCATGAAAAACTAACGTTGCTGTGTGCTCTTCATCTATCAGATTCAAAATGGACCCTACAGCACGAAATATGAAGAAATCGTTCTCGTCCTTGACACTGAATGAGAGAGCATCCACTCAGCTCTCAGAAATGCAAAAACTACCAAGCCATGAAGATCACCATATTCAAGTAATTCAAAACAAAATACTCCGCGTCATGACGAACGCACCTTAGTACGTTCGAAATAACGTAATTCACAACGACCTACATATGGAGCCGATTTCTAATTACATTACTAAACTTTCTAGAAATGTTTTTAAATCTACTGAATCTCATGACAATCCAATTATCAAAGCACAAACATTGTGTTTAAGTATCCTCATCCTAAAATCAAATATGCATACTCTTCAACGAAGTGGAGAAACCCGCTTCGCCCCCCATAACACAACATATACTCTCTTTTCACACTCTATAACAACATAAGCAGCTTCATTGCAAAGCATCTTTTTCCTTTTGTGTTCATGAGGTGAACTGACACCGAATTGATTACCTGCCTTCGGTCGTCCCGTTTTCCTTCCTGCGCTTCCTCCCTTCGCCCCGCCGGCGTTCTGCTTCGATAGAACGCTATTGCTTGGGGATACGTCATCCCTCCCCATTTTCGGGGGAGTTCTCTTGATTTGTTTCCATCCTTCATAGGGTTTATCTTTTTCTCCCATCCTTCTGGGAATTGGTGCCCGCGATCATCTAATTTTAGTAGATCACCATAGGTCCCGCTTTCCGGATCCCATCGCCGCAGACAATAGCCTGCATGCTACTACGCTGACTGTGAACTACAACGAACGTCAAGCCCCACATCAAAGGCATTATGATATGGTATTGAGGACTGAGTATCAGTCCAGATGCCCAAACATACATTGCCATCCACTGCCATCTACTTGGCTCTGAATCCAGGTGCGAATGATGAAAGAGAGGTAAAAGAAGAAAAGGCGTGTTCCAAACCACCGTGTGGACGCAGCGCCGAAACTATTTCGATTATGCATCTGAGAGATTCGTGCGCCTAACGAAGGGTTTAAATGCTACATATATATGTATAAATGTGTCTTAAAGCTAGTTGTGACTAATGCTTTAATTTAGAACTATATATTTGTAATACATCCACTTTCCAGAAGATTCTTCTGAATAATTTATTTGTCATGGATTCTCTACTAATCCTCTCATACCTATTTTATCATAATTACTGGAAAAAAAACACAAAATGTATATTTTTCAATAAAGAGGAATCTTATACTGTTATTAAAAGTAATAGATGAAATTTTTCATTTCAAATTCCCTTTTTTGGCTATATGGTGACTGAAGATATTTTTATTTATTTTCTTACTGTTAAAATCTCTTTTTAGAAGACGGATGAGTCATTTTAATATCAAAGACATACAGAAGGCATAAGAAAAAATGTATAAAATATTAAAAGTTCCATAAAAAAATCACCATCAAGTTTTATGAGATCTTCTGACAAAAAATAAAAATTAAAAGGACCAAATAAAAAATACTGACGGGCAGAAATATAAAAAATCACTATGATGGAGGAATCAGGAAAAGTCGAGAGGAGAAATAATGTTTCATTTTAAAAGAAATAAGTCAAAGAAACCTGCACTTTTCAAGGGAAAAATAAAAATAAATCTCTCAAAACAGTCAAAAATATGATATGTGGATATACGAATCATCTAGAATGGAACGTCAAATGTGGCCTTGCATTTCAAGACTTTTAAAGAATGACTTTGAATAATTGTTCTTGAAGCTTTAAAAAGATCATATTTTTTTCCTGCCAATGGCTTTGAAGAAACTTTACAACTGTTGAAATGAAATTTTGTTTTTGAGTAATGTATTAAATGCTCATAAATATGAGAAATTACATTTCAACGAAAAATGTCTGTTTTGTTCAATTGAAATTAAATTTAGGAGACATTATTTATCTGTGTGTGTGTGTTAAACTTAGTTTATGGTATGTAAAGAAGATATGATTTTTTTTTCTATATGGAACATGTGTTTATTGCAAGTAAGCTTTTTAGAACGTCCATATGTTTCCCAATATTGAATGAATTTTCCACTAAAATTTATTTTGAGGTATCCGACTACTTGCGACAACTTGTTTTGAAAAAATGGAGATATGAAGATTTTTAGTGATTTTTAGATTTATTTAGTATATTTAAGGAAAAAAATCATAAAATTGAAAACAGAAAAAATAATTATTATTGTTAAAAGGGGAAAAACTGGTGAAAATGAACAAAAAATTACATAAATATTTTACAATTATATATCTACAAAAATATTTTAAACAAATTTTCAATTTTTAAATTTTAATGTTTTACTTTGTTATTCATGTTTGAAATGATCTTCAGGATAATATATATTTTAATTTTTACAAAAACTAAAGCACTCTCTATCTTAGTAACTATATGAAATTGCTTTAAAAAAACAGTGATTATATTCACATAAAGGACTGTAAATTTTGAAATAAACTAGTGATTGATAAATCTGAAGTTCAAAATACTCTTCTACTGTTATGCAAAACATTCACAAAAAATTTCAGCAAATTATTTTAAATTCTTTTTGAGCAATTGCTGTCCCCGTTTGAGTTTTTTGAAAAAAACATATTTCGAGTAAAACGCATTTTAAAGTTTGACATCTTGTGTAAAGTTGTGGCATCTTCTTTTATTAAAACACTTGTAGTTTTTGTTCTAGTGATTGGAAAATAAAAAGCTTGATATTTTTACTAAGCTAATAAGATTGTAAATAAAATAAAATCATAATTTTTTTTTCAATTTTTGAAGAAAATCATGATTTTAGGGTAGTTGGATACCTTAAGTCACTTCATATTTAGTAATATTATATGGCTTTGGAAAAATATTTTCCACTACACTGATTTTCTTAAGGATTAAACATATTTTTAAAACATTAGTACTCTGTGGCGTGTAATAATATATTTCAACCTTTTTCGACATAAGATTGTAAAAATGCATTTTTCAAACATTAATAAATAAAAATTACACGTATGTCATAATTTAATCAAAACGTTTATTATCTTAATATATATATAATTCTTCTGTGCGTGTGTATTTGACTGAACTCCTCCTAAACGGCTAGAGAGATTTTGATGACATTTTTTGTGGGGGTTCCAGTGGATTCGAGAATGGTTTAGATTCAAAATTTGGTCCGATATAGCAATTAGTTAAAAAGATATTAATTAAAAACTTTAAAACGTATAATTGTTTTACCCCTATGTATAGTTTATTCCGCTAATGCGCGGCAAGGAAAAAAAGAAATAAGAGCGGAAATTTTTTTTTTCGCACGGCCAATTATGTGTTGCATGTCCGAGGGTTGGCAAACCATCGCATTTGTTTGTTTATACCCCTCAAGGATTAGCCAAAAAGATTGTGTATTCAATGGCATTACAATAAATTTATTTATTGCGCATTAAAAAAATATATACCTGCTATGAAAATACCTCGAGTTTTATCTTTTTTATCATTTAATTAAAACAATTTTAAGTTTCTATTCAGAATAGCTTCTACTATATTCACAACTTAGTTCATAGTATACACTTACACGCAATCCATAGGGCGAATTGTGATAACTGTGCATGTGACGCCGTCAGGTATTGTAATAAATTCGGGCAGCAAGTTTACTATATATCGGTTGTTTCGAAAAGAATTTCGGAGAGTTTTAACACCTTATAGTATTCATTACATATGTCATATTTTTCTGACTATTACATCGAACGAAAGAGCAACTGAAACAGTTTTATTTGTTGACATATGTGCTCGGTTGCGCGAAAAGTATGCGAATTTTTTCCCCTTTCTTGCCGATCAACGCACTATTACAAAAATGGCGGCAAGTAAACAGAAAGCGTTTTGTTTTCTCCAGTTTGCAAAGACAGAACACGCTATTATTGTGCAATGAACGTTCCGTATTAATATCGGTTATCATCCTCCAAATGATAATAACATTCTTAGGTGGTATCATCAGTTTAAAACAACTGGCTGTCTTTGTAAAGGGAAAAAGTACGGGACGACCAAGGCTGTCACTGATAACCAATTGTAACTGGTTCTACCTAGCTTGATGCTCTACAGTTATGGCTATTCCCTCAATTTTAAGAAAGTGAACCAACTAGTTTCATTTGGCAGCAAGATGGTACACCGCCTCACTTGCATCTCTTAATACGCGATTGGTTAAATATCACTGGATTGGCCCAATAAATCACTGGATTACCCAACCAATGGACTGGCCACAAAGAGCCTCCCAAAAAAATTTGCATCGCTTGGCCTCCACGTTCATCCGATCTGACGCCATGTGACTTTTATCTGCGGGGGTTCATAAAGAATTGTGTGTACGCTCCTCCGCTATCAGTTGCTTGTCCAGACAAAAGACACAGAATGGACACAGATGTTTCAAAAATTTCCTCAGATACACTGAAAAAAGTTTGAGATGGACTCTCTTATCGACTTGATTTGTGCCGTGTGAGGAATGGGACTCACATTGAACATTTGTGAACTAGTAGGCAAAACTGTTTCAGTTACTCTTTCATTCAGTATATGAATTATACTTGTAACTTATATGGGATAAATTCAATAAAGCGTTACAACTCCGATTTTCTTTTAGAAACACCTGGTATAATTAACGTTTTTTTAATGAAATGTTTCCTCAAATTTTTACAGTTTCTCAGAGTATTTCCTTTAAATGGGACATTTTCTTGCACGAATGCAGGCTTGTATAGATTTTGACGTTCTCTCTAGATAAAGATGCGCCTGTTATCAACCCTATACGAAACAGGATTTATCGCAGAAAAAGCCACTGCTTCATTCGCCTGACTTCCAATTGATATATTCTTTTTTTTATCCTTTCGGGGCAACACAACGACTTGATGTTAATGAAACACATGCCATAAGTCTAAGAGAATATAAACCTATAACGTTTACTTGATCTCAAATACCTTGATTCAGAACTGTGACATTTTGTTAATGTAGTGCTTCTGAAACTTTCAAAATTTCCGACCGAATATTCAGTCATAATTTTAATCGCGCCTCCCCTTCCATACAATAACAAAGTATAGAATTCAATAATACTATACTTTGATGTCATTGCTACAATACGATTTAAATCTTTTAAATGACGCCGGCTTATAAAAACGTCTCACTCAGTCAAAGCGTTATTTTTCCCGGATGTATATATACGTCTTTCCGAAGTATGATCTTTTTCATGTACTTCTATACATAAAGTTATTCCGCAGGTTTTGGAATGCAATAAAAGAAGTGACAGTGTTTGAGAAAAATTTACTTATTTCGGAAGATTTTTGCTTATTTATTCTTTTTCTCCCTCCCCCCTCCATTACATCACATACACACGCGTTCGTGGAAAACTGTCATTGGGGAGTGAATAGTGTAACTTTTAATCGTCAAGGAATTACATATAAACCGTACATATTATCTACGTAAGTGTTAAATTTTGTATATAATTTTATATATGACAAGATCATGGGTCACTTGTAATTATTAAACTTGTTATTAACTTAAAATTATTAAAAATTAATTATAAAATACACTGTGCAACACTGATACATTTATAAATATATTACATCGCTGTAAATGTGAATTTATTTTTTATTAAGTCAGGATGTATTTTGCTTCTTTACTTTCAGTAAATTATTATTTTTTTAAAATAATCTTTTATTTTCTACTTTTCACTATGCTCGTTCCCCCCTCATAGAGTTATCACGTCTGCCAAGGGGGGTGTGCCCCACAGTTTGAGAAACACGCATTAATATTTCAGAGGTGGGGACACGGTAGCTTAATGGGGTCATGAGTTCGAACATTACGCCATCATTGCCATGAGATCAAACCTAGTGCTTCTGAAACGCTGAAGTGATACACGTTAAATCGGTCTAGGCTTAAAGTCCTCTTATTGACGGGATGTGGAATTTCATAGGGATGTATTAGCTCAGGTGTCTTTCTCATTACTGGAACATGGTTAAAATTACGAGAATGGTTGCCACTAACCCTTGTGTTAGCTTAAAGTGTTGGGTATTAATGAAAACTCAATCAGTAGAGCGAAGGTATTATTGCAGAATATTACTATTGCTTTGTATTTCAAGGGAATTCATCTTCAATTACAAATATCTAAAAAAACAATTATTGAGTTGGGGCCCCTATAACCATATATCTTCATCAACAGGGAAACTAAATCTAATATCCTACAAAATTAAAACTAAATCCGTCACCTCAAGATTTTACGTTTTCTCCTTGTAAATTTAAATATTTATAGAAAGCTTATTTAAAAATACTAAATGCAAAACATCAAAACTAACTAAAATTTGAAACATTAAATGCAAATATTAAATTTAACAATGCCCTTTTAAAATAGAACACCAGTATTCTATCTATTCACTAAGAAAAAGATTTCAGAAGTATGCACCATCTGTTACAGACTGATTTTATTCTTTTTTTTTATTTGTAGCGACATCTCTTTAGATTTTAATAATCGCAAAAATAAAAATAAAAGCTCTTTATCCAAACAGTCAATACATAAGAAGAAAAACAAAAATGACGCTTTTCTGATTAGGGATGTGGCAACATCTGCGAAGTCACCTTCGAGTTTTATTCTCGTTTTCCGATAGATAAATACAGAATGGGTAGTATTTGCAAGCTGTCAGCGATTGCACTGTTTGCTTGATTGCCCTGGTTGTGTATCCAGTATTTTTAGAGCTTATTTCTTGAAGAAGTCCTCAAGATTTAAATTACTATCCCTTCAAAAAAATTTATTAAATCTAAAAAAAAATAATATTTACAAGAAAAAGGATCAATGATTTTTCATACATTTGTTCTATTTTCGTTGTAAAGCTTGAGTAGATTTTAAAGCTTCATTAAGAAGAAATGCAAATACTTCAACTCACTTTCTCCTTATATATATATATATATATATATATATATATATAGTTGAAATTTTCAATCGTTAATAAATACTATCTATTCATTCATTCAAGTTCAAATACATTTTTTAAAGCTTGTACTGAATGACGCTTGATGTTAACACAATTTTTTAAATATTAATTTATTAAATAATTAACAGCTGAATAAATAGCATATAACAAAAATTAACAGCATATATAGAAAGGAAAATCGTTCGTTGTGTCCCTGTAGCTCAATAAATAGCTAGTTGGAATTCTAATCCAAAGTTCGAGGGTTCGAATCCCACCTGGGATGCCCTAATGTCTAAAAATGTGATTTATTTTTACTATACTATTTTATTAGAATAATTAAATTGAATGAAGGAATAAATAGTAACATACAAACAAAAGTTAGTCCAGCATCCTATATAGGAAAGGAAAACGGAAAATTGAAAGGGAAAATCGCTTTCTACTATGTCACTTAATAGCGTGTTTCTGCCATATGTGTATACATATTTATAAGAATTGTAACTATTTAATAAAAAAAGTTGAGAATTTTGTAGCCAAAATATCTGATAGCATAATGATGAAGACATTGCACACGTTCATGAAGGGAAAAAAAGATAGACACAGTATTGACTAAATTCACGTTTACATTGTAAACATATGAATGTAAACAAAGTTATTTTGGAATTCATGTGGTTGTAAGATTTACAATCACGTGATTTCCAAAATAACTAACTTTTTTACCAGGTAGTACAAGGTTAATCAGTAATGGCTTAGAGTTATTAAACTTGTTCCTGGAGAATAGACTAATTGAAATAATAACAAAAATAGCTGAATATAAAGAGATAAATATATTAAAAAATGGGTTACTTTTTTCAGATACATAAATAGAACTGAAAGCAACTAAAATGTTAATTTTTATGTTTCACTTATCTGCAGGCTGGGTGGAGTCGGTGACTAGACGATGGCCTTGTAGGCCCAAGTAAGTTCGACACAAGCCGAAGTTGGTGGATTTTAAAGATGCAAAAAATCGACTGCATCCACGTCGTCTGATTATAGAACATGTAAGAGATCCCTAGACTGCCTGTTTGGCTTGGGTGCTGTCAGCAGAATTGAAATTCCTGGTACGATTTCGCATTGTCAGAGCTCAGATGCCTTCCTTTGGGGAGTAGTGAGTGAGTGAGTGAATATTAACGTCGCACTGTTCAGCTACAAGAGGGCTTTTGGCGACGGACCACATAATTTTGAACCATGGTTAAGTGACGTGGACGACACCTG
>BMAV01024496.1:2228-23794 GCA_019973955.1 Trichonephila inaurata madagascariensis | reverse complement strand
TCAATTTGATAAATGACATCTAACTGCCCAGAGCCTGCTTTTGAGTAGGGCCCCAGGGCCTCAAGAAGACTTAAGACGTCCCTTCTTATACTAAATTTCAATCAAGGAATGAATTTAAATGAAAATAGTTCACACAATTTGATAAATGACATCTAACTGCCCAGGGCCTGCTTTTGAGTAGGGCCCCAGGGCCTCAAGAAGAATTAAGACGCCCCTTCTTATATTAAATTTCAATAAAGGAATGAATTTAAATGAAAATAGTTCAATTTGATAAATGACATATAACTGTTTTTCCATTCGTCCTCAGTTTTGCAGTTATTGGAATAAAATTTATTCTAAATTTTGTATTGGTCAATTTGTCTATTTTTATTG
Source organism: Trichonephila inaurata madagascariensis (assembly GCA_019973955.1). Lineage (NCBI taxonomy): Eukaryota > Metazoa > Arthropoda > Arachnida > Araneae > Nephilidae > Trichonephila > Trichonephila inaurata. The sequence continues at coordinate 23,422 of BMAV01024496.1, read as the reverse complement.
TATCCATGTTTTATTTAAAACAGAAATGAGAGTTGCTAGATATTAAGTTACAGGTAATGAGAGAATTGTGGACAAATACGTACACTTATATGTTCATGCAATATAAGGCTCTGATGTACTAAAAAAAGGAATTCTTTTTAAACGTATTTTTAGTAAATAAGAAAGTTACACTGTATACCCTTTTTGATTTATATAATATCGATAAAAATGAGTGGAAAAAAATTAAAATAAAAATAAAAGTAAAATCATTTCTTGAGGAAAGTTTAGAAAAAATAAACAAACAATACAAAATCATCGTGATTCGTGAGGGATACTTTTGTTTTTCCCCTCTCCAAAGAAATAAAGCAATATAAACACGCAGAAGTGGATGGGAAAAAAAGAACACAAACACGGAATCTTTTTCCCAAACAAAGAAAAACTTCTTAAAATTTTTTTTAACCATAAATAAAAAAAAGAGTTTTGACAAATACATTTTGTTATTGAAATACTTATACAAACAAAAAGATAGGTGTTCAAGTTATTCAGCTTAAAAGCCTTTCAAAATTCTTTTTTTTTTTTGTAATTGATTTCTATATTAAACATGTTTGTATGATCTTATTTGAATTAAAATAGCATACTTTGGTTATGACACCAAAGACGCTTAATGGCATTTAGCACTAATCTACTAAAATTTTAAATTTTTTTTTCGATCGAAGTATTATTAGCTACAAATCTGAATACCACATAAAATAATAAATTTCCTATACAAACAGATAAATTAAAGTGAGTTGTCATTTAAATAAATGCTTAGTTTAGAATTATTTTAAATAATGGACTCATAAAGGTACGTACGTATATGGTGTAATTTTTTTAAACCTACTTAAGTTTACTATAAATGTTTCAAATTCAAGATTTTATATAATATGCAGGGTGTTACCGAATTCAACCGACTAATTCAAAGCGGGGATAGTAGGCAACGTGGGGACGTCAAATTACCATACCACGTGGGGTCGCAAACCACGCTTTGACTGTGAAAATCGCGATACAGGTAGCCATCAGGAGGATGACGAATCAAACGAATTCGGAGATTTGAAGCACCGTGCTGAAGCAAGCTGAAGAAACCTGCTCAAATGAAAATTTCCCACTTCTCCCGGGAGTTGCTGAAATGAATACCGGTCACTGCGTACCAGGTGCACCAGGATATTTTTCGATTGCGATGCGTAATCACCTCCATGCTACATTGTGAAGGGTCTTTACGCGACCTTCACCAACTAATTCTCTTGGGGAATCTTTCGGCTAGCATTCGCGTTTATTTCACAGCCATCCCTCTCAAGAAGAAACCCTGAGATGCAAATTAGTTAGAGTACATAAAGTTAGATGTTAATAATCGTAGGTCAGAGGGAGCGGAGCAGCTGTATGCAGCGTTACTAAGATGAGATTTAGAATTTATGCATATTGACTAAAGGACGGATTGTAGCTACTAGACTAAATTAATGGATCAAGTACAAATAGGTTAGAACTGATTAAAGCTAAACTAATCTGATTACGTGCGCTTATTCACTTAAGGTGGTTGCTTTCTTTATATCACTCCTAGGGCTTCCCTTTGTAGATAGATTACTTTGTTGTGGAATATTATAATTGAATAATAATAAATTAGATTTTTTTTTATCATGGAGAGCTTTGGTCATGATTCGTTCCCTCCCACAGCTTTAGGTAGACAAGATAATGAGGAAGTGACTTCAGGGGGAAGTCCATTACAGCATGTCTCGAGAGGTGGACTGAGCGTGGTGGACATGCTGCTTAGCCCCCACACTCCTTAGACCTCAATCCTTTGGATTTTTGTCTAAGGTCACCATAAATCGCTTGCATCAGAGACGCCGGTTGGATCACTGGAGAATCTTACATCACGGATCGTTGACGCTTCTGCTGCCATCGCTAAAGCGAGCGGATTAGTTTGAAAGCGCCGGACAACATTTCGTTGGTGTCGACTGTGCTATGGCCAAGGGGATCACAACTTTGAATAATTTCTGTGATAACCCCTTGTTGGTTCATTTCTAAAGTCAAATTGGAATGCATTATTCGTCCTTTAAACTCACTTTACGTCTAATAAAGGTACTTCGTACCTCTTATTGCTATTTTTCTCATTCCATTCACTCTTCATAATTTTCTCTCTTTTTAACTCCCCTTCTAACTGTTTTCGCGAATTACTCAGACTAAAAGTGGATTGCGACCCCAAGTTCTAGGGTGATTTGTTGTCCCCACGCTGCCCACTATCACCCCTTTAAATTTGTACTTCGAATTCGTCAACACCCTGTACATATTTAATTTCTTCAACTTTTAACTTAAATATTGTGATAAAATAACAATGGAAAAAATAATGGAAAAACTCCATTGCATCAGCATTGCATTGCACCGCATTCCATAAAAAAATTAAGAATAAACACAGATTATTACTTATTTAATGTTTTAAAAATCAGAAAAACTTCGGCTTCCTAAAATTATTTTTTTAGTTTTAAAAGAAAATAACCCCACCTTGAATTAAGCAGGTAAATGAATAGTAAATATAAATCCCATTTTGTTTTATTTGATTTACAAATACTCTCAGACACATTTAAAAAGTAAAAAAATAAACTTAAAATGTTATTCGAATCTACGTTTTCCTTAGTGTCATTTCAAATATATTTAAGAGTAGGATATAATACTCATAAGCCACTGAGAATAAAGTTTAATTTTACAACACATTTAATCCCCCCCCCCCGAAGAAAAAAAAAGAAAGAAAAGAAAAAGTACATTTTCTTTGAACTATCACTACTACGTTAAAAAAAAGCAGATCATTCGAGAAAGAAAAAGGTGGAACAATATTTTAAGTCTATTTTGCGTTGCGTATTTTGCATCACTGATTAAAGGGGAAAACTATGGAAAATAGATACTTTAGACAAATAAAGATTTTGAGTACCTGCTCTGCCTCTAGAGTTGGATTCACTGTCGCAGCGGTGTCCGAGGGAGTGGAGCTTCTCAGTAAACCCATGAAGTTTCTCAGCTAAGCTGTGGTGTTCTTTGGCGGGGGGCTCCTTAGCGAGCTCCGGAAGAGAGCCCCCACCTCCCCCCGCAGTCGTGTGGGACGTGATGGGGGCACACGCCGTAGTAGACGTCACAGCGGCCATCTAAAATGATACCACAAAAATATTATCTAAAACAAGTAATACAAAAATATTTTTTAAGTCTCTCAATTCCTTCTTAAATCAACAAAGAAAAATCTTATTTCAGTTAACTTCCATTAAATAATTACAATTAAAACAAATATATGTATATACGTATGACAGAATCACAGTATTAAGTGGCAAAACTTTTTTTAAATTAACATTAAAAACTTTTTAACCACATTAAATTTGTAATTACATTTTTATAAATAAAAGGTGGAAAAAATAGGAAAGAGTTTATCTTAAAACCAGTGTAAAAGGAGTGCTGATGTCTGACTAACATATGATTATTCAGGTTAAGTTAAATCTCTTCATCACAAATTTAACAAAAGCTTTTTTATCCAATGGTGCTGCTATCTAGATGAATATATCGACTGAAATGTATCTCTTAAAATATAATTAATTAATTAAATTTAATTAATGAATTAATATTTGAAAAAACTGTATTAACATCAAGAGTCACCCATTACAAGTTTAAAAAAATGTATTTGAATTTTTAGTGGATGAATGAAAAGTATTTTATTAACGATGGAAGATTTAAATAAGATGTATAAATATACATATAGGGAGAGTGTGAAGAAATAGTATAGGAATCGTGAAAAAATCGGAAATGATATAATTCACCCTTATATTTGATTGGTTTTAATAATATTTAAATGTGGAATTATTTTTCGTTGTGATATTTTAGTGTAAATTTTTCTATAGGCAACCACAAAATGTCAAAGTAATATGTTAATAAAAAGACACACAGAGACCTTTATCTCAATGTTTGATTTACAATGTTAAATATATAAACGCTAATCATGAAATCTACCGATGTTTTTTTTTATTTTAAAATAACGCGCTCTTAAATTAAATGGACTTAATTCATTACGGTCACATGATAGAGGAAAACACGTTGAATTCAAAACAATAATTAAACTAATTGTACTTGTTCTATTTGTAAAACATTGATTAAATTTCAAACTTCATAATTGGGCAACGATGTTCAAATGTTATGAAGAAAAAATTCTTCAAAAATATTTTAAAATTTTAAAAAAAAATCTTATTTTTTCCATATACTTTAAAATAATTTTTGTTTCAAATGGGGCTACAGATTAGATTCTTATCATTGCAGACCTAGTGCATTTTCTGGAAAGATAGTATCACTTTTTATGTGGCACCGTATAGGTATATACCAATTGCAATGATGTAATTTTGACACCCATTTTCCTCATCTGAGCTCTGATAGTGCTAAACTATACTAGGAATTTTATTTTGACGAGAGCATCGAAGCCAAACAGGCACTCTAGGGATCTTTGACATGCCGCATAAACATACGACATGGACAATGTAAATTTTTTGCATCAACTTTTACTAAAAACATTTTGTTACCAAATACCTTTTTTTATTGATAAGTATGTACTTTTTAAAAGAAAGTTTTTGTAAAGAGTAAAAGCTGGCAACGACAAAGCACATAAACTGATTAGCTGGGTTTATGATTGGTTTTATGGTGTGACTATGACGTCACATGAGTTTTTTAATTGATTGGCGAGAAACACGTGGTTGTCATTATCATTTGACTAAGACGTCACATGAATTTTGCCCATTGCCATTTTGCGAATTTTTATAATGTAAAATTTCTTTTATTTTAAGAGTTTCCTTAAAAAATTTGTGCCCATTTTTTTTCGAAATTTTAAGAGCGTTCTTGCTTTTAAGGACATTTAAACATTTTTTAAAGAAATATTTACCTTCAGAGTGGAATAAGATTAAGTCTTCTTTTTAGTTGTTTAAAAATACATAACTACGAACAAAATACATGACAGTTCAAATATTTTATTAATTTTGAAGACCAGTGTATTTTGGCATATCGCAAATAGCTTCATTATATCTAGAACAAATCAACATTACTCATAAAATTAGCAGTTATTTTAAGTTAATACAAAATTTTAATTTGCAACTTTTTTTTTTATCCTACCTGTAAGACAAATCAACACAGTCAAAAAAGAGTAAAATTTAGAGTAATGCAGGTAGAAAAGGTTTCTTGAAGCAATTTGTGTATTGTAATAACATTATTGAGCTTTTGTTTCTCCTAATTGGGTATTGGTTATGTTTTGTTAATATTCCAAGTACTCTGATACAAATAATTGAAATTCGTCTTTTAAAACTTAAAATTAAATACATTTCTCATAAAAATACAATATAAATTCTAGAATCATTAGAAAAAGGAACATTTAAAGGCGCAAAATCGGAATTTAGTTTTCTGTGAAAGAATTATAAGCAATGAAACAAAAAATTAAAAATTTTAGTAAACGTTTTGTTCAGAATAAAAACAATTAAAAAAACAGGACTACCTATGATTAAATGATGCATTTGTGTTACCGTAATTGAATTTTTTCAATTTTTGCGTCATACCAAACACAGAGAAGCATTGCATTTCCTAAAATAACAATTTGTTCAAAATTTTGAATTTACATTGTAAAATTTCTGTTTGGTTCTTTTTTCTGAAACGATGAATTAAGATACACATTTAACACATTATGATGAAACAAATTCAACGCTATTTCAATATTTTATAACAATGATTAATGGTTAGAGTTACTGTTAATTTTAACATTAAAATTTTTTTAAAAAGTTAAATAACCTTTGTTGAATTAAGTTTACTTAACTAATTTAAAAATAAAGAAGTATTTCTTAAGGTATCATGTTCTGTGTTTCAAATGCCTTACTTTCAATGCCTTACAAAAAGCCTCTGCTATTTCAAAGTTTTCAAGTATTTTTTTTAAGGTATTTCAGAAAATGAAAATTTCAAGGACGTTTATCTCTCAAAAAAATTAGCTCCGAAGTGACATAGAGATTCTACTCGATAAATTGTATTCTTTTTTTTTTATTTTAACTTACAAATAATTTTTATTTAGATACATTCTTTCCATTTTTTTAGAGTTACTTGAGTAAAGTAAGCATATCTGTTACCCTTTGTCACTCAATATATATATATATATATATGGCTAATTAAGTCAAAATTTCTTAAAAATATATTTATAGGTGATAAATCTTTTTTTTTTAAAAAAAAATTAGCATTAGTTGGAATTTCTTAAAATTCATTTAATACAGCACTTCTCAAACTGTGGGGTGCATCCCCTAGAGGTGTGTGATAACTCTATGAGGAGGGGGGGGGGAGAGCATATTGAAAATTCGTAAATAAAAGATTATTTAAAAAAAAACTATTAGTTCATTGAAAGTTGCAAACAAAATACATTCTGGCATAATAAAATATAAAATTCACATTTGCACTGATATAATACACTTATAAATGTATCAGTACTGCACAACGTATTTTATAATTAATTTAGCAATACTATGTTAAGTAGTTAAATAATGGACCCACATGGACTTGCCATGTATAAAATTGTAAACAAAAATTAGTACTTATCTTGATGATTTACACAGTTTATACCCTTCACTGCCGATTAAAAGTTACGCGATTCACTTCCCAATGCCATCGTTTTCCACGTACGTGATGTACATGGGGGAGAGGGGTATGAAAAGGAATAAATAAATAAACCTTCTCTGAAATAAATAAATCCTTGGGGAAAAAACTGTTTTATTGCATTCCAAAGCCATCTGAATAATTTTATGGATAGCACTGCACAGAGAAGGTCGTACTTCGGAAAGACGTATATATACGTCGGGGGATGTTAACGCTTTAGCTGAGAGAGACATTTATATATGCCAGTGGCACTTAAGAGGTTAAAGGCGTATTGTAACTTTATCGTCAATGTGTAGTATCATTGAGTTCAATACATTACTATTGTATGGAGGGGGTGGGGACGAGGAAAACTATGATTGAACATTGGGTCGCAAGTATTGAAAGTTTGAGAAGCATTGCTGTAACAAATAATTGGATCACTTATCTTTCTCCAAGATCCGACGTAAGGGTACTCTCCCTGGTTTGACGAATTAACTTGTTTCGAATGGTGTAGGATCCTTTTTTAAAACTCCGCGGCACTGTGATTTAATATATTACTTAAAGCACTAAAGAGGTCAACTAACTTTTTATGTTTCTTCGTTATTGCCACAGAAGAACAACTTCTACGTTTTTATTTAGTAATACTAAAACCAATTTATTCGACACTACATTATATTTCTTCCTATATAAGACTGTTGGTTTGGTTTCAGTACCAAATAAATCATCTGTATTTGTACTTCTACTTCTTTGTCAAGTTGTTGTTAAATTAAGATTAAATGGAGCAGGGAAACTGAGATTCCATTTAACGTAAAATACCCCTAGTCCAGGAAGAAAACCAGATAATCCCCATTCAACCGACCATACTTTTTCCCCTGCCACAAAAATAAATTAACGTCATGTCTTATCTTCGTTCCAAAAATAGGGTTAGGATAGAAAATAAATAATATGTATGTTACAACTTCCATCCCTTACATTCTCTTTCTTCCCGAAACGATATGCTGGAAGAAGTGAGTAAGACTCCTTTCACGTTTCAGGTCATTTTCCTTTCGAGCCTTAATGGAATCACGAACCGACACGTGCAACCGAGAAACAAAAAAAAGTAATCGAAAAAAAGAACTATCAGATCCTAACGTTTCTTCTTGCTCTTAGATCTTTGTTCTATTGGCTGTGGCTAAGAGCTGGTCTCTTCTAATCGGAGATAGAGGGACACTACTACTACCTCTGCCATCGAGTTTAGTTGTTCCATCCAACTCGTTTAGGTTTCTGGTAAAAAAGAAGTATAATTTTTTTGCGTTGTCTTTGGACTCCATTAAGTTGTCTTTCTTTCCAAAGATTGTGCAATAAATGTGGAGAGTAGATTGTTTTCTGGTGACTTAGGGGAACTTTTAAGGCACGATCTTGGCGAAGTTTATTGGCGGAAAGAACTGCATTAAATAAGACTTTCATGTTTATGAAGCGTGTCTTCTGCCTTTATTGCTTAAGTGGATGAGGAACTGTCCGCTTTGGAAGAGAACAGTGCAATTTGAATCGTTTTGTAAGACTTTCTATTGCCATTTCTGGCTAACGAAAGTCTTTAATTTAATCAAAGGAACATGCACAAAAAGTAAAATAATCAAATATTTACACTGGATAAAGAACTATCAACATTATTTGCGACAAACGTATAAATTATATTTACAGTCTGACCCCAAATTACCGAATTCTTATTTAATGAATTTCGAGATTTAACGAATTTTTCTTTTCTCCCGATTAAAATAAAAGCAAAAAGCCTCTATTTAACGAATATTAAACCCTGAATTAACGAATTACTTCAACAGACGAAATTATTAATTTTATTAGTTGGGATCAAAATAGTATTTACCAAACTTTTGACGTAAGTGTAACCTTCTATATTTTCGTAACACTGAGTTCCCCTTGTCAAAAAAATAGATGTATTTTGATAACAATAAAAATATATTTATGTTTTAATTTTGTGTGACGTACACAAAATAGTAAGAAAAGAGAAATAAAGTTATTCATAATAAAATATAAATAAAAGATTATAAATATTATTTATTGGGATTAGTGAAAAGGATGAAATTGTTTGCCCTGAGATGACAGATCGTCATAATTTGGTTCCCTCGTAGTTAATTTTAATCTGCGATGCAGTTCCACATGAATCATGAGAACGTAGATTTAGGCGCAGATAAGCACAGTGTAGTGCATATCCCCACCAAAATCCTGTGCAACACGTACCCCCACCAAATTCTTCCCGTGCCTCTGGGGATACGCGTATCACACTTTGATTAACACTGGATTAGAAAAATTGGATTTCTTTTTAGCTAACATATCCTTTTTGTCCGGAACAGAAAAATACTCTACTTGAAACCAGAAAATTTGGACGGGAAAGGGTGTAGTCCATTATTAGACTTTAGAGGGGCTGATGAGTTATAAGTGTAACCTATCGCGTGAGTTTTGAATAAAACAAGGATTTACTTTCTGAAACTCTAATCCAGAAACTGTTACATTTTTTTAATGATTTACATTATTTGAAACCTGAAAGCATACATCATGCTGCAGGATAAAAATGGCATAGTATTTTCTTATCTGAATAAATTCGAAAAAGAACTCTTTTGAGTCAGGAATCAAAACGATTGTGGAACATCCATTAGACAGTATAGTAAAATATAGCCATTAACTGGTGCATGATAATTCGATAATAGTATTTTTAGTTACTGAATGAATAAAAAGTGTATAGTTTCTAACTATGGATACTTTTTGTGTAATAATTTATTAAAAAATTTCCAAAAGGTAAATGCAAAACATTTGTACTTATTTGGACCCTGATATTACGAATAAAATGATCGGTCTCTGTGAATTCGCAAAATCAGAGTGTGGCTCTATATGTAATAACTAAATTGAATTTTCTCTCGAAGGGTTTTACTTCATTTATAATGGTCTTAAGCACTCCAAGACTTCGCGGGAAAATTCATTTTTAGTTTACCTAATTAACGGGAAATATATTGTTAAACACAATTTTATCTCCTAAAAAAACTGCCTCTTTTACGTTTTTCAAAAACAGATGATGTAACATTGCATCATCCGCGTATTTCGACCAATCACCTTAATCTTCAGCAGAATTCACATGATTCTAAAAGCTTTCGGTTGAGAAAACTATAAAAGCTTAGATTTCCGGAAAGAACAAATATTGCTTTTGTGTATTGCTATTATGTTCGCGTATCTTTGTGCGTGTTTCTGCGGTTTGTGTTGAGAGTGTTTTAATTAGCTAAATACAAAAAAGCCCCAGATATCTATATGAGAGAGAATAGAATCCCCTGGTCTAAACAAGCTCTACAAACCTAGAAATAATCTTTGATGAAATTCTCACTTCCAAACAACATTTAAGGTATCCGACTACGTTCGGAACCATGATTTTGCAAAAGCGTATAAACGGATAATATTTATGATACTTAGTGTCACTTAGATTAGAAAATGTATATAAAATTGTTTTAACAATATTATTACAATAAAAAATTATTTAAGTACAATATTTTGACAAAAAAATTAACATAGAAAGACCAATTTTCAAAATATTCTCCTTTTGTGAAAAAATGCTTCTATTATAATAATATTTTACCTGTATATAGCTCAAACCCCTCTACAGAGGCTCAGCTAGAATTTTTGAAATATACAACTTAGAAGTGGATTTATCCATATTTTACGACAACAGAGGGTAGCAATTTTGAGAAAAAATCGCCGATAATTATTTCAATGGGTGGTAACTTTGAAACTAATGTGAATTTTTCAAAAATCCTAATTCAGACTCTCTGGAGATGTCTACTTTATGTAAGCGCACGAAATATTATTATTTTAGAAGCATTTTTTATAAAGGCAGAACATTTTGAAAAAAGATTATTCTGAGTTAATTTTTTGCCAAATTATTGAATTTAAATCATTTTTTTTGTCAAAATGTCCTAAAAACAATGTTATACATATATTCTAATCTAAGCGACACTAAATATCACAAAAATTATCCATTTATACGCTTTTTAAAATCAAGGTTCCGAAAGTAGTCGGATACCTTAACTATCAGAGAAAAAGTTTAAAACGCCATTCATAAACTGTTTTCTTTAATTTCCAGAAAGTCAAAATTAAGTAATAGAAACAAAATGCTTACCTACTTACTGATCCTGAAACCGATCCTGACCTACGCCTCCCCTGTTTGGGGACATGCACCAAAGATCCACATTAATTATTTAGAAAGTGCTTAAAACTTAATTGTCAGGCAAATTCTTAACACTCACTGGTTTATAAGGATTGTAGATCTCAGAGCCGCCCGTAAAATACCCATTATTAGACAAACGATCAGAAGAAATGCTACTAACTTTAATAAAACTGACAACTCTGACAATAAATCTATCACTAGCAACGAATAATGTACTCCTAATCTTAATTTCCACAGACCCAGATCAATCCTAATTGATCCTGCTTTTCTTTAATTCCTAAATACCGGGTTGGCTAGGCATACTCCGCTCACTTCCATCACGGGGAAAAAAAATTTTTTTTGTAAGTCAAGATTTTTTCTAACAATTTTTATTTTATTTTATACTTGTAAATTTATTCATATCAAAGTAATTTTTCTTTTTATTAATTTTTTTGAAGTTATATTTTACCTTTTAAATATTTTTTATTAAAATCGCAATTTGAAAGCGTTTTAAAGTATCCAACTACGTTCGGAACCGTGATTTTAATAAAGTGCATAAATGGATAATTTTCATGATGTTTAGTGTCACTTAGATTAGAATACATGTACAAAATTATTTTAAGGACATTATGACAAATAACAATTATTTAATTACAATATTTTGGCAAAAAATTAACTTGGAGTAACTTTTTTTTCAAAACATTCTCCTTTTATAAAAAATGCTTCTATAATAATAATATTTTGCTTATATAAAGTAGACTTCTCCAGACTGTCTGAACTAGGATCTTTGAAAAATTCACTTTAGTTTCAGAGTTACCACTCATTGAAATAATTATCGGCGTTTTCTTTCTTAAATATTTCTCTCCTCTGTTGTAATAAAATGTGTATAAATCCACTTCTAAGTTATATATTTCAAAACTTCCAGCTCAGCCTCACTACAGAGGTCTGAGCTATATACAAGTAAAATATTATTATAATCGAAGCACATTTTTCATAAAAGAAGAATGTTTTGAAAATGGGTCATTCTATGTTCATTTTTTGTCAAAATATTATACTTAAATAATTTTTTTACTGTAATAATAATCTTAAAACTATTTTGTATACGTTGTCTAATCCAAGTGACGGTAAATATCATAAGTATTATCCATTTATACGCTTTTGCAAAATCATGGTTCCGAACGTAGTCGGATACCTTAATGTCCAAAAATGTCCTGAAAGGAGATGAGGGTTCGAAAGAATTAAGTACTCCCACCCCACTAAACTACAAACTACTATTATCTAAATAAATGTGCAACTAAAAGAACAAGAAGTCTCTTCAATCTTTTAACGACTGTGACAAATCAATCGGTTCCACCAGTAAAATGTTTTAAGTCTAGTGAAGTATTTTTTCGTGTTTATATAGAGAAAAATCAATATAATTCCTTTAATACTTACAATTTTTTAAAATTATAATCTATTTATTGAAGAAACAAAGTAACAAAATTAAAGTATCAAAAGAGAAAAAAATATTTAAAAAATGAAAAACAAATTCTCTATTCAATAATGACTGTATCTTGTAGTAATAGCATTTTTTCCCCCGCAAATTAATAGCGTACTTGTACTTATTACAGACAAGTAAAATAATTTGGGAATTTTTTAAAACTTTCATTTTTCAAAAATGTGTATTTTTTTCTTTAACTGTACCGTTAACTTCGAAATTTTGATTGAATTAATCAGAAGAAAAGGAATCCATTTTAAGAAAAAAAAAATTGCAATAATAAGATGCAAAAACACAAAAAAGAACATTAAAGACAAGCAACATTTTATAGTTTTTTAGAAAATGATAAAAAAAAAGTTATACCGAAAAAAATTTAAGCATTTTTAGAAACAGCAGCTGAGTACAGAAATTATTTAATGAAATTTAGTTTTCACCTTTTCCAGAAAGAAGTTACTTGCAAATTTACTGAACTAAAAGAAAAAAGAAAAAAGTATTCCTCACGAACAGGATTATTTTTATGGTATGGAAATTTTTTTCCCCATTTAATGATATTAAGAATTCTGCAAAATAAGTACATGGCAAAAATAAGTAAATAGAAAGGATTACAAAGTATCATTTAGAATGTGCTATTAGAATAAATTGTAGTTTAAATTAACCTTAACTGCATAGTTAGAAAAAAATTCGAAAAAAAAAATTTATATTACTTTCAAGAAAGTACTTAACCATTTGTAAAATTAAGGTGAAACACTTATTTTTCAAAATAATAAAATATATAAGATTTCTTTTCAAAATAGTTAACATCACAAAAATTCCACTTGATATTAAATCTGTAACGGGTATTCACTCCTTTTATTAAACATCTGTCAAAAATATATGTTAACTGTTGTATATAAAATCCCTTCTCGTAGAAGAGCCGTGATTTATATTAATGAGAGCTGCTATTTAAACTCTAGTGAAATATAGTCGATGGTCGTTAGGCTGCTACAGAATTTAGATTGCTAGAGTTAACAATAGAAGGCCGTGGAGTTTTAAAAAGAGGATCCTACACACTGCAGAACGAATTTAGGTCTCAAATAAGGGCGAGTACCCTTACGTCGGACCTTCGTGAAATGTAAGTGATCCAATTATTTATTACAGCAGTATTTCTCAAATTTTCAATATTTGCGTCCCAATATTCAATCCTAATTTTCACCGCGCCCCACCCCCTCCGTACAATAACAGTGTATTGAATTCAATAATACTACACTTTGACGCTAAAGTTGCAATACGACTTTTGCCTCAAGTGCCACAATTGTATATAAACGTCCTTCTCAGCCAAAGCGTTAATTGTCCCGGACGTATATATACGTCTTTCAGAAGTACGATCTTTTTCAATCACCACTATTCATAAAATTATTTCGAAGGTTTTGGAATATAATAAGACCTTGACAGAGTTTACGAAGGATTTACTTATTTCAGAGGATTTGCTTTCCCCCCCCCCCAATGCATCACACGTGGAAAACGGTTGCATTGGGGAGCGAATCACGTATTTTTAATTGGCAATTAAGGGATTAATTATAAACTGTACAAATTATCAAGACAAGTGTTAATTTTGAAAAGCGAGGTGTGACACAAAAGAAAGGAGACTGGTCCAATGAATGGTATGAATTGCTGAATCAATTCTTTGTAACATTATAACCTACAAAACAGTCTCGTTTTTGTGTAGTATGTCACACCTCGTATGACAGGCCCATGGGGTCAGTGGTAATTATTAAAACTTATTAACTTAATATTACTAAATCAATTATAAAATACATTGTGCAGCACTGATACATTTATAAGTGTATTATATCAGCGTAAATGTGTATTTATTTCTTATTATGTCAGAAGGTATTTTGTTTTGTTTCCTTTCAACAAATTAATAATTTTTTAAAATAATATTTTGTTTTCTAATATGCTTGCTAACCCTTCGTAGAGTTATCTCACATCCCTAGGGGGGTGCACCCCACAGTTTGAGAAACGCTGTGTTACAGATATTTAGATTAGTAATATCGTCTGTTAATTCGGTGTCTCCAACGACTACGGGGGAATGACGAATCTTAACTTTTAGTTTAAATTTAAAAATGCATTTTAAACATTTCTAGAGATTATAGCTGGTGTTTATCCTTATGGATAAATTAGATTGGGGCAAGTAGTAACGGGTTCTCTTCAGGTCTTTCGACTAATCCTAAAGGGGAAATACTTTTAATGGATTGTTTGATTTATAAGAAGATCTTGTTGTAAAGGATCCGTGAGTTATGTAAATGAAAATTGTTATTTAAAGTGAAGTGAATGGAGTTCGAGGTAGAAAATAGTAATAGGATGTGTTCGTGCCAGTTTTAGTTATATCTGGGGATGAGATTGTATTTTGAACTATCAACGTATCTGGGCATAGGACTTGGAGCTTTGTTATCAGTGTCCAAAAAAGATAACCCGAATGTCTTCATTTCTTCATATATTCATGTAAATTAATTATAATTGCTATGATTATTAATTACATTTAACTAACTACCATTAACTATTTGCAACCTAATTATGTTTGGAATTAATTGGAATAAAGATTGTTGAGAGAGAGAGAGAGAGAGAGAGAGAGAGTTTGTAATGGGTCCTATCCGCGATTCCTACTAATCTTCAAAGGAAAAATGCTTCTTAAATGTTGTATGATTATAAAACCGATTTTCTTGGAAGAACCGTGATTTATGCAAAAATGTGAGTTTCTATTTAAAGTCAAATGAAGAGAGAGAGGTGGTCGATCGTCGTCAGGCAGATACAGAAGTTAGTGTGTTAGGGTTAAAATAAGTGAAGCTGTCGGCTCTTGAGGAAGGAGTTCGGAAATCCCAACGGTAAAATATTATCAGAGCTGTGAAATTAACCGTCAGTTAAGTGATCTAGTTGTTATAGATATCTAAGTTAGTAGCTAAGTTGATCGCTTCCTTTGCTTAACCCTTTCGTGAGCCTAGGGAAGCTTACTTCCCATCTACATGATCTTACAAAATACATCTGTGTTAAGCTCAAAACCCATTATAATATATTTGGCCTTGCTATTATAACTATGGGAAGACTAATTTCAGCTTCAGTTTTGTGGTACTGCACATAATCTAGCGATTATGACATCTGTAAATCGGACAAAAAAAGATGGTACTAAAGAAGATGTAGATTATCTAAAAGCTGTCGCTGTATATAACGATGTCATGAAAGGGGTTGACCACTTCGATCATAGAAAATAAAGATACCAAATAAGAAGATCTGTAAAATGGTGGTATCATATCTTTTACATATTTTCTTATAAGCCTTGCCGCCATAAATAGTTTCATACTGTGGCAAGTGAACAAAAGAAACATAAGGTTAGATCAGCTAACATTCCGTATAGCATTAGCTCATCATGTAATAGACAGATATTCCTCAAGTAAAAGAAAAGAACACCCTTCTAGCTTTCAAGCAAAGAAGCGTGCTGTTCCGTAAGATGTACTTTTAGCCAGTGTGGAAAATCATATGCCAAAATGGTGTTCGACTATAGACGATGTAGGATATGTAGCCGAAAGGGACAAGAAAAGAGGGCCCGTTACATGTGTGCAGAATGTGATGTCCCCTTGTGCATTACAAGATGCTCTTCATCTCTTCATGGCAAATAATCACCAATAAA
The DNA here is from genome assembly GCA_019973955.1 of Trichonephila inaurata madagascariensis. NCBI lineage: Eukaryota > Metazoa > Arthropoda > Arachnida > Araneae > Nephilidae > Trichonephila > Trichonephila inaurata. The sequence goes on along the minus strand of BMAV01024496.1, from coordinate 7,474 downwards.
TTTAATTTCCTTTATGACGGTGAATGATTCTTTGGGAAGTATTCTTCCCACCCCTAAAATTTAAATGTGAACATAAAATTCGAGAAAATAGAATAGGTTCCCTTAAATGCTATTGTTTAATTGTTAATAAAGCATAATAAAAAACGATGAATTCAAAAGAGAAATAAATGGTCCATGAAAGGATTACGATAAGATTTGATAGTAAATTGATAGTAAAAGAAAGGCGTTGATTTAATTAAAATGTCTGTTGATTCTGTTCATCCAAATCCACAAGCGACCGAAGGGTGGCTACAAGTTTTGGATATGCCTTTTCCTTCGGTTACCTCTCACACTATCGTGAACGGTGTGCTACAAAGTAAGATCAAATTACTTTACTCAACTTTAAGAACATAATGTGTAATATTGAACGAAACCGCTTAAGGTATCCGACTACGTTCGGAACCATCATTTTAAAAAAGCGTGTAAATGGATAATATTTATGATATTTAGTGTCATTTAGATTAGAATACATGTATAAAATTGTTTTAAGGACATTATGACAAAAAATATTTAAATACAATATTTTGACAAAAAATTAACTTAGAATAACCTTTTTTCCAAATGTTCTTCTTTTGTAAAAAATACTTGTATTGTATTAATATTTTGCCTGTATTCAGCTCAGACCTCTGTTCAGAGGCTCAACTAGAATTTTTGAAACGCGTAACTTGGAAGTTGGTTTATCCATGTTTTATTAAAACAGAAGGGATAAATTTTAAGAAAATACGCCGATAATTATTTAAAATGGTTGTAACTCTGAAAATAATCTGAATGTTTCAAAAATCATAATTCAGCCTCTGTACAGAGGTCTGAGCTATATACCGGCAAAATATTAATACACAATAGAAGCATTTTTTACAAAAGGAGAACATTTGGAAAAATGGTTATTCTAAGTTAATTTTTTGCCAAAATATTGTATTTAAATAATTTTTTTTCGTCATTATGTCCTTAAAACAATTTTATACATGTATTCTAATCTAAGTGACACTAAATATCATGAAAATTATACATTTATGTACTTTTTTAAAATCATGGTTGCGAACGTAGTCGGATACCTTAAAATTACCGATAGCGAAATAGTCTGTTTCGAAACAATGTTATGAAAATATTATATTGTTACGAATTTTGTGTAAATAGTGTAAATAATTTGTATTTGGATGTTTAATGCATTTATATTACTCTATGTTATATTTATTTTATGTTAAAATTGTGCTATTCACAAGCAATGCCTCCCTTTACGTTATAATGGCGATTCAATGAGGACTTGGCGAAATCTTGGCGATAGAGCCAAGTTGGCATCATTTTTGGCGACTAAGTTAAACGCCAATTTGGCGACTTTGGAGACCGTTTTGGCGTCATTGGAGGCCATGTTGGCGAGTTTGGGACCCTCTGGCTTCTTCTAGAAGGTAGTGGATCTCGCCACGAAGTTCACTCTTTATGTCGCGTGTGGATATTTCTGGAAGTTTCCGTCGGGTTTATAAATAGAGCAATGTGAGCTGCAGTCAGTTATAGTCTTGATTAAACCAGCGAGTAGTGAGGATTGTTTTGACTAGCGATTAGCTCGGCTGTGCTTGTGAATAATCTTTACTTACATGTATTTTTAAACACTGATTATTGTGTTTGATTGCTGTTGAAGGTGTGAAGACCTTCGGATATTTACCCTGTGAATAGTGCCGCTGAATCCTGTATTTAATGGATTGGATTTTTTAAAACAAATTCACACCGCTCTTAAAGAACTGTTTATTTTCTTTGTGATTGTTTTGCATAAAATCATCGAACCCGGATCTACGTAACAGTATTAATATTGATCTATATAGCATCGATGAATTTTGTGAAATTTTCATAAACACACGGTTTTTATATAGTTCTAGATACATATCACTACAATTAATTATTAATATTTAAAAATTCATATTTTTATTGAAATTTTCCATTTGATGCTGTTTTCTACGGACAACAAATCTACATTTGATTTCAAAGGTTATATAACTTCTGCAGAATTTTCAAAGTTATAACTTTATATTCCTCTTTCATAACTTTCCGGACACCATAAAGAAGTGGCAATAAATGCTATAAGTTTAGTTCTTTTTGCCGTGATGAAGGCAGAACATACCAAGGCGTAACGCCAAGGGCACTTAATAAGAATACTAACAAAAATATATATGTAATATCTATATCGTTCAATTTTTGCAGCTGCGGCCAAGATCAAAGTATACTAGTAGAGGAAAAATAAAATGTTTTTCATAATATATTCCTAAATGTATGATGAGTTATGCATGTTTTTTGTTTGTTTTGTATTTAGTTTCTTTGGAAGAAAAATTTGTGATATTTTTTTTTTTTTTTATTTTTTAAATAAATTTGAAGATTTTTTACTCTTATCTCTTTAAAAGAAGTAGATCCTTTTCAAATTAGTTGAGTTTCATATTTAATTAAGATTATTGAAGGACCTCTGTGACTAATAAATGCTTTTATAAAAAGTTGTTTAATAATATTTGATATGTTCAGCATACGCTGATAAACATTATGGTTCCATAATTTCTTTATGTTGCAAAAAGCTTGAATGCTTTGTTTATTTTTGCCAAACATGTATTTAAAAACTGTGTGATGAGTTTCTGTGGTTGTTTTACTTGCTGCCATTTTAAATAATATTGAAGCAATAATAAATTTGAAAGTAGCAGGTTAAATGTATTTATCAGTGGGCTAAATTCATGACAGTCACATGATAGATATAATCACATGTTCTCCATTGAATTCAATACAAACTGAGATTAGACGAACTTGATGTTCTTCTTGTAAAAAAATTACATACAATTTTTAATAAATAAATTGGGTAAATAAACTCAAAGTTTAAAATTCTTCAAAATCTTTAAAATTAAAAAAAAAACATGTACTGCACGTATTTTTTTTTAAATCGAATGCATTTTATTTACCTATGAGCGTTAATATTGTTCACAAATATGCACTTTTTGAAATAAGTTTTCCCCAAAAAGCAAACGTTGGCAACAGCGAAGCGCATGGACTGATTAGTTGGAAATACATAATTGTATTTATCGTGTGACTAGGTCCTGAGATGAATTTATGAGCTGATTGGCTGGGAACACGTGATTGTCCTATCATGTGACTGTGACGTCTCATGAATTCTGCTCATTCAAATAATACTGCGTTGACAAAAATTAAGGTTAAACAATATTTAATGTTTCATATTGTAAAATATTTATTTCTACTTAAACTTCTTTCTTTATTTTGAACGAATTTTATAAATTCACTATTTAAATTATACAGTAGTAGATACATGTAATGTTTCTGAAGAATTCTCTTCCTTATTGTTTCCGTGTGTTTTAATTCAATAACTCATGTAACTCTAATTTATTTGATTACTTAGTTTATTAGCTGATGGATAATTGTTTGTTGTTAAAGTTATGTTGCTTAATTTGACAACTTTCGAAATTATTCTAAATACGTTTTTTCTGTTGAAAAAAGAACTGTATTAAGGTATCCGACTACGTTCGGAACCGTGATTTTGTAAAAGCGTAAAATGGATAATATTTATGATATTTAGTGTCACTTAGATTAGAATACATGTATAAAATTGTTTTAAAAGGACATTTTGAGAAAAAAAAAATTAAATACAATATTTCGGCAAGAAATTAACTTAGAATGACCTTTTTTCAAAATGTTCTCCTTTTGTGAAAAATGCTTCTATTATAATAATATTTTGTCTGTATATAGCTCAGAACTCCGTATAGAGGCTCAACTATGATTTTTGAAAAATTCACATTATTTTCAGAGTTACAGCCCATTGAAATAATTATCGGTGTTTTTTCTTAAAATTTCTCCCCTCTGTTGTCGTAAAACATGGATAAACCTACTTCTATGTTATATATTTCAAAAATTCTATTTGAGCCTCTATACAGAGGTGTGAGCTATATACAGGCAAAATATAATTATAACAGAGCATTTTTCACAAAAAGAGAATATTTTGAAAATGGATCGTTCTATGATCATTTTTTGTCAAAATATTGTACTTAAATAATTTTTTATTGTAATACTATTCTTAAAACAACTTTATATACATTTTCTAATCTAAGTGACACTAAATATCATAAATATTATCCATTTATACGCTTTTAAAAAATCACGGCTCAGAACGTAGTCGGATACCTTAAGTAATTGACGCTAGTTGAACTTAATAGGTAATTAAAATTTTTGCATTGTGTAATTATTTTGTAATGTTAGAGATATTGTCATTCATCTGGGGATATTTTTGATTATTTGAATGATTATAAAATTAAAAGGTGTCCGTAGCATGAATCTTGGCCACTTAATCACATTTTTATATAATCCATCCAAATTGTTCTAACATGTGTAAACATTTTCTTTTTTACGTGCCTGTTAATAAATGTTTTAACATGTATTGAGAAGAATAGTGAAAGCATTTTAAAGAAATCTCATTGGGTATGTAAGAAGAGAACAGAGAGAGGAATGTGACCTTGAGAAGTCTTCCATCGACGGCCGGCCCGGCCTGCGTGTTGGGCGGCCTCTTGACGAAGGACAGGAACAATCTAGTTACCAGGTCTCTGGGCGTCGGGATTTCCAGGTACGAATCCATAAACAGCTGAAAGCCCTCATAGTCAATGTCCTGAAATAGAAAACTTAAAATAAGCACATACAGAGATTATGGAGAAACATTCGAATTAGAATTAAAAATTCAAAATATTTTCGGTACCGCTCAGCATTGTTAGTCTTGAAATAGAAAACGTAGCACTTATTATAGTTAATTCAGCGTTTCTCAAACTGTGGGGCACACCCACCCTTGGGGGGCGTGACAACTCTACAAGGGGGGCGCGTGTATATTAAAAAAAAGTCAAAAACAAAAGACTATTTTTAAAAATTATTAATTTACTGAAAGTAAACAAAAATAAAATACATTCTGACAAAAAATAAATAAAATACACATTTACATTGATATATTACACTTATAAATGTATCAGTGCTACACAATGTATTTATAGTTAATTTAACAATACTAAGAGAGCAAATTTAATAATTGTCAGTAACTCCATGGGATTGTCATATACAAAATTATGTACAAAAATTAACACTTTTCTTTATAATTTGTACGGTTTATAATTAACCCTTAACAGCCGATTAAAAGTTACGCGATTCGCTTCCCAGTACCAACGGTTTACAACGTAGGGGCGCGTTTGTGA
>BMAV01024495.1:29101-41674 GCA_019973955.1 Trichonephila inaurata madagascariensis | reverse complement strand
ATAAAATTATATTTATAAGTTATATATTATATAATTTTATTATTTATAACTTATAAAATTATATTTATAAGTTATATATTATATAATTTTATTATTTATAACTTATAAAATTATATTTATAAGTTATATATTATATAATTTTATTATTTATAACTTATAAAATTATATTTATAAGTTAATGCACTTTTAAATTAAGGAATGAAGAATATTCAGTTTTATTCCTTTCACTTTCATTTAAGCATTAAAATTAAACCGAATATTTTTTCTTTAAATTATTTTATTACGAAAAGTAACTTCACAATAAAAAAAGAAAATTTATTAATAGAAACGCTTTCACAAATATCCCATCACATAAAATTAATTTCCACTAAAAACACATAAAGTTTTAAAACATAATTTTGAGTATGTAGAAGAATAATGTGATGATGCTGTTAAATGAAATCTTAATCTTGGAGTTGACTAGTTAGACTAGTTAGGGGAGTTGACTTGTAGTTTAAATTGACTGGTTTAACAATATTGCTCAATATTTTTTCCCAAGGGAATTAAATTCCCTTCGTACCCTTTTTTTCCTATAAGGAATTAGAAAATATCTGCAATTTTATTAGTTGTAATCTGAATGTGTAATGTTATATAGAAAATTAAAAATTATGAATATTTATACGTATGAATTCTCCCCTAATACTTTTTCTTTTTCTTTTCAATAGAATAGTTAAATATCATTTTTTTCGCACCCAATTTTAAAACGCACTTTTTTAGCAACTCTAAGATACCGCTGTAGAAACATTCTAACTATAGCAGAAAATAATGAAAGCTAGCCTAAATCTTAAAAATATTTTAAAGATAATTAAGTAGTTTAAAATGTCTAATTTTTTTAGAGATGAACACGAGATAATTTACGCCTATAAAGTCTTTAATTGGAAAAATGCTTGTACACATCACACCTTGAAAAATTAGTATATTATAGTTTTTTATATATCCATCTAATGCATTTGAGTAACTTAAGGTAAGAAAAAATTCAAAATTTATTCCTTAAGTGAAAAACGCATTGCTATTAAATTTCTGACTTACCTGTGCTTGTAGTATTACCTTTATATTAAAAACAGGAAAAGAGTTAAAGAGATAATTAAAGAAAGAAAATTTTTATACAGATTAGAAAAATGGAAAATAAAACTATTGCCCTTTTTACAGTTTTTATATTAACATGTGATTTCGTATTTACACTACCAGTTTATCTTGATTATTGTCAATAGAGTTTTATTTACCAAAATTTACATATTTATCACGTATTAGCAGCACAATAATAAAATATAACATTTTTTACAATGAAAAATTTAAAGTATTAGGGAAATATTTTGTGCACTTTGTATTTGTTTTATGCTAATTTAAATAGCACATATTTCAAAATTGCAATTTATTAGTTACGCTTTTAAATTAACTACGCTATTCCAGATAGACAGAGGAAAGTTTTTAAAAAAAGGAACAAGGATTGATAACTTTTGGTTTATAAAGTATAACCACATGACTTATTGATTATTTGCTTCTTCAATTAAAAAGGTTTGAAAATAACTTGTATTTATTAATAATTACATGTTTTCAATAATGGTAATAATGATGTTCTTCTCTCATTTTCTTTTAAAATTTTTGATAGTATTAATAATTAAACTAATATCTTTTTTTTTACTTCACAGTTTAAAAACTTGTCCTTATAATCAAATTTTAGAGGAAGTTACATGTCTTAACATAAATAAATAAATCAAATTTTATTTGCTTCCATTTAATATTGACATGCTCTATCTCTTTTCTAATTAATCCTCTTTTCTCTTTTATAACTTTTTCTGATGGTTTATCTCGGATACAATGTACATTAACACTAGATTGCCCAAGTAAGTCATTTTGACTGCTATTTAATTTCAATTAGAAAAACAATGGTATATATAATGGCACAATTTCTTAGATTTTTATAGAGTATATTTTTTTTCCGAGTGAAGTAAATTTCTTCTAATGTTAATATTTACTAATAACTTATTATATATAACTGTAAATAATATGTAAAATTTAAACAAATTTATTTACACATTGGTTATTCTTTCACAATGCAGTCATTTTGATTGTTGTTGGGCCGTTTTGGTATATACTAAATTTCAGTCTTTCTAGTTTAACTAAAATCAATTTTATTCGGTATATTAATTTACTAGTCTGATACCGAAAACTTTCAAGGTTAATTCCGACACTAGAGTAGTTAATGTAAATAGGATAAGTTTAAGGGTTACAAGCCAAAAGTTCGCTGAATTAGAAATTAAAGACTCAAATTTAGCAAAGACAACGATCTAGATTATGAGAGTCAAATATTAATTTAATGTAATTAACAAATCTGATAGTGCGAAAAAATGCAAATTGCAACTACGAAATTGAGAAAGTTAGTTATAATTTAAATAATTTTCTTCATCATAAATCTCGTGTTTAACAATTATGATTTTCCTTAAATAACTTATTATGTAACTTACCCCGAGTATTTAAAGTTTTAGTCTTGTTTAGATCTCAAAATCAGAATTGTCGTAATTTTCTACAATGATATACCATAAGTAATTACTTTATGGGAAAATGTCCGTTAAAATTAATGCAGTCATTGAAATTTGTGTTATGGTGTTTAGTTATTGCTAATAATGTAAATATTTATGCATTACTGATAATATTTGCTCTTTAAGTTTTCCAGATGTTAGTGAAAGGTTCTTAAGGCTATAAATTATCACTTTTATTATATTAAATATAATGTTTTACGCTTTTTTTGACATTTTGGGATAACTTTTCCAGCAACTGACTTAAGGGAACTCCTTTTTAAAAACAAATTAATAACTTTCTTCTTCGAATTATTCAGTATTGTTTTAGATTAGTAATAAAAGGTAAAATTACTCACATCCCTCAATTTTCCTGTTTATAATACCCATAGAGCCCACAATTGTCTTCAGGTCTTAATATGTTCCATTCCATTTTCGGGAAATTTCAGCGAAATGAATTTTCTATTTAATTTTTTTAATCGATCATATTTATTTTCTCTATCTCCTATATAAAAACAAAAAGATAATCAGATTTATGGGTTCAGTATGAAAATGTATTCACTATTTTGATTGATTAGTTTCACTTTTGCTACATATTTGGTTTTGTAAAATAACAAAATGTTGACACTCAAAATGTTTTCCATTCGAATTTTTAGATACATCACAAGGGCAAATTAATTGCTTCTACTTTTTGATCAATTTAAATGTGATGAAAACAATCTGCTATTGATCAAAATTACTTTGCGTATTTATTAAAGATATAAAAATATTATTTAATGGGTATCCTGTACTAAAATTGCTTAAAATAAGTTAAAATGCTAGATCCTTAGTGATTAAAATTTATATTCTACTGGAACTTCGCACTATAATTTTAATTGTAGAATGAAAATGGAAATCTAAATAATTACACAGCATACTGATATTTTAGTAAAGTAGTCAAAAATAACTAAAATAGTTAATAAATAAAATAAAAACCCTACATAGGTATAAATTAAATTGAATTCTATTTCTTTAGTTAGAAATTCGCCTAAAAACTATTAAAAGATACATTGAAGACTTAAATAAATATTATTATTTGTAATATTATAAGGAACTCAAATGACCAAGAAATGAATGAACTATTTTCAGGTTTTCCAGTTAAAAAAATTTTTTAACTTACTTTTAGAAATACAGAGGAACCAAGTAAGTCATTTTTAAACACACACTCACAAAAGATTTACGCCTACACAGAGTTTTACAGAAATATTTCTAAGAGAGCTTTTTACATTTTTAATAAACGTAGAATCAAGTTTCGTAAGTATTTGGAATAGGAATAGGAATAAATGTATAGTAGTGTAATTGCAATGGATGTAATACAATGAAAAAAATAAAAGGAATTGTAGGAAATAAGTAAAGATAGGATTTTTAAACTGAATGTTCCGACTTTTTATTACTAAGAGTTCTATTTTTTTCCCTCCATTCAACAATAAAAAATATAATTTTAACGAAATTAACATAAAAAATTATGAGAATGTCATTGCAATTTGTTGTTTTATTTTGCTGAGAAAATCCTTTTGGAAGATGTTTGTTTTTATATGCTGCTTAAAATTCTTTTACCAACGTCTTATAAAAATAACTGCTGACTCACACAATGCAAAGTAAAAACAAAGATTATTTTTTTAAAAAAATAAAAGATATATTTTTAAAAAACAAATACAACTTTTTGTAATCCAATTTTTATTTTATTCAAATAAATTGGTAAATGTATAAAATTGACAAGTTTTTCTTTTAAAAAAAACATAGCTAATAGTAATTCTTACCTATTGTAGTTACAATTTTTTCAAGTAGTCTTTAGGGAATACTTCAATACTTTTTTTTTACTTTAGAGGATTCGTAAATCTAATTTCACTACATTGCTTGCTCCGATTTTAAATCGCACAGCTAAAACCCTTGTTTTTAACACGCTTTTATAAGCTTCAGTTGTAAGTAATGGAATCTTTGAACTCGATTTTTACCCACTTTAAAACATCAGATTAATTCGAAATTTTGCACACTTGTAAAGGATCGATGACAATACAATAATTTCATAAGTTTGCTTCATTGTCCTGATCAGGATCATCAGGAATAACAATTTCGAGATTTGGCTACTAAATCCATATACCATTTCCAGATTTGGCAACTAAAAGATTAAAGTTACAACCCTAAAAGCGAAAACGAGCGTCAGCAATTTCTTACCATAATATAAACAATTGTCTAGTTTTTCTGAAAATGGAAAAAAAATACTCTTGCATGTGGAAAAAAAATAAACCAGGCTGTATCGAGGCACTAATAGAATGCCAATGGATATTCCAGATTCTAAAAAAATGACACCTTTCAGATTTCAGATGAATTCATCAATGAAGAAATAATAGATTAAGAAACTAAAAATATATGATTTAGTATAACGAAATAAAAATTTAAAAATAAATTATAGTTCAAAAAATTAAAAAACGCGCTTTTATGGTTAATCGAACTAAAAAGTAAAAAAAAAATTCCTAATACAATAATAAAATGATTAACGAGAAAATTAATGTCATTGGGGTAAAACCGTGGAGAGCTTGGTACAACATTTTTACACTAACTCAGCATTTCGGAATAAAACTATTAAGATATTATAAATATTGATATCGAGCACCCCACGCATTTAATCCAATGACTTTAATTTCCTCGTTAATCATTTTATTCTTATACTAAGAATTCTTTTTACTTTTTAGTTCGATTAACCATACATGCGTGTTTTTTTTTAGTTTTTTAAACTATAATTTATTTCTTAAAAAATTTTTTAAACATATATATTGCTTTCCACATACGTTAATTTCTGTATTACTCTCAATAAATGTTTATTACTTTACTTTAATAAATATTTGATAATATTTGCATTTATTTACCCTTTATGAAATTTCTTCTAGAATCGGTGAGATTCCACTGTAAAAACGGACCGTATACCCTAGCAGTGTTGCCAGATCATTGGATTTTTCACGAATTTTGCTACTTTTGAAACCTTTTCGTTACTTTTTTTTATCCTATTGCTATTTCGCGAATTTTACGCTACTACACTTGATGGTCTCGCTACTTTTTGCTCCTTTCAACCACACATAAAAGTATTGGAAGAAGTTCGAATAAATGACTTATTTGGGAAAAATCACCAAAAAAAAATTTGGTGACTTTTGCCGTCAATAAAAACATGGGGAAACTTCGAAAACGACACGAAACGCTGAAGGAAGTTGATTTTGGATATGTCTTTTTGAATAAACTGACAAGCAAAAGCAAAATAATTTCTCCAGAATCTGCAAAAGAAATCTATTAAAGATGTCATAATTTTCTCAAGACATCATGTGAGCAACTTTTAATCCGAATTCCTTCGAATTATTTAACTTTAAAGAAGATAAATAAAATTTTTCCCCTCATATTTTTTTAAAATTCAAATCGTCCTTCTTATGACCCACTTTTAGAATTAGCAGACCAATCTAAATTGGATGTTCAGAATCATTGAAGAAAATTTTTTAACATAGAGTTGAAATATGTTTTTCATCCAGAATCTGAGCTTATAAATGATGGAGCATTATTTTGGTGTCACATTTTTAATATAAAAGAAGCGATTGAAAATCCGTCTTTAAGAAATTTGGCTATATTTGCTTTAAAGCTTGACAGCCTACTCATATGTAATGCCACTGTGGAAAGGGTATTTTCAAAAGCGACGTCAACAAAGACAAAACTAAGGAATCGAATGTGGCTTGAACTGTCGGATTCAATTCTCAGAATGAAAAGGACTTTGGAAGAAAGAGGGACTTACTGCGTTGACTTTATTTCATCACCACAAATGCTTCAATATAATTCAGAAATTTGTACAGATCACGGTATTGAGCGGGATGAATTTGAATGTATTTTAAATAATTAAAGCATTTTAACATATTTTTAAAACAATTTTACAAAATTCCTAAAATTAAAAAAAAAATTATACTTATGAATTGTAAGTAAAAATTGATTCGCTACTTTTTGCTACTTTTCCCCCTCTTCGAGCTACTTTTTGCATAAGTTTCTGGCAACTCTGTACCCAAGTATAACCAAGGTCAAGGACTCGTAACCGGTGGTGTCCAGTTGCGGTCACTAAAGATCTGTAATGTAGAGAGATAAATGCACTTAAGAGGAGTTGGAAACCTGAAATCTTCTTGTTATTATGACAATTTTGAGATTTTTGCATTTTCAAATTGCATAGATTTTAACCTTTCTAAAAATACCTTACTTTAACCTCTAGATTAATTAGAAGCCCTTAAAACCAGTTTTAAACAATCATTGAAACTGGGACACGTCCATTTAAATTGAGAAAAATGTAAGCAAAATATTTTATTTTTGCTTAAAAGTTGAATGTATGATAGAAATCAAAACATTTAAGGTATCCGACTACGTTCGGAATCGTGATTTTAAAAAAAGCGCATAAATGGATAATTTTCATGATATTTAGTGTCACTTAGATTAGAATACATGTATAAATATGTTTTAAGGACATTTTGACAAAAAAAATTTATTTAAATACAATATTTCGACCAAAAATGAACTTAGAATAACCTTTATTCAAAACGTTCTCCTTTCGTGAAAAAGGCTTCTATTATAATAATATTTTGCCTCTATTTAGCTCAGATCTCTGAACAAAAGCTCAACTATGATTTTTGAAAAATTCACATTACTTTCAGAGTTACAACCAATTGAAATAATTATCGGCGTTTTTTATTAAATTTCTCACCTCTGTTGTAAAACATGAATAAACCCACTTCTAAGTTATATATTTCAAAAATTCTAGTTGAGCCTCTGTACAGAGGTCTGAACTATATACAGACAAAATATTATTATAATAGAAATATTTTCACAAAAGGAGAATATTTTGAAAATGGGTCATTCTATGTTCATTTTTTGTCAAAATATTGTACTAATATAATTTTTTATTGTAATGCTATTTTTAAAACAATTTTATACACATTTTCTAATCTATGTGACACTAATTATCATAAATAGTATCCATTTATACGCTTTTACAAAATCACGGCTCCGTACGTAGTCGGATACCTTAATCCAGAATTGCTAAAAAACTGTTTACATTGAGGTACTCAAAATCCCAATAAAAGTCTAAACAACGTAATACGTTGTCATGTACCGAAGCAAATATTTGTACAAATAGAAGTATTATCATTGGGCACATATAATGCAATTTCATGGGAAATGTATCAAAATCAGAAAATTTGACGAAACTTAATATGGCGCCTGATGATTACAAGGTACAGGCAATGGAGCGCCTCGACAAACATAGGCTGTTAAAGTCTAAATACTCATGTTTAGAAAACACAAAGAAAGCCAGAAAAGGAAAAAAAGACTTAAAAGGAAAAGAAAGGATGATGAGATTCAAAAAAATGTGTAGATCATTTGGGGTATGGGGAGGAATGTTTTAATAAAAAAGTATAATTATGCTTTAAAATATTCATTTATCTCAAAATGTAAATTTTTGATGTTCGATATACCTTTTCTGGGAAAATAATTTTCACAGATATGTAAATTTTTTATATGACATATTTATAATGATGGCTAATACATACTGAAATAAGCTTTTTGTAATAAACTGAAAAATTTATTTTTTACAATTTTTTTTTATGTGAAAAATGGGATAAATTTCACTATGTTTGATAAAATATTTTATAAATTATAAAAAAAAATTCAAAATTAGCTTAAGGTTCATTTCAATACAATAAGAAATGTGTGCTTTAATTGTATGAAAAATTTCATGCATGTACATAAAACAGATTTTGAGAAAAGGTACATCGAAAATTGCCAATTTAACATTGTCGGTATAGAGGTTTTTCCGACTCCCCTTAAATCAATTTTGACTCAAAGCCCTCTCTTTGTCGTGGTGGGGTTATTTGGAGATGAAGTACCAGCTCAAGTGTCGTCTTCGTCAGTTGAGCCTGGCTCCAAATTGCGAGGTATGTCGCCAATAGCCGTGAGACCTTTTTGTACCTCTAATCCCTTTCGGGTGAGCTCAGTTCCCTTGGGTATTCTGTCGATAGTCCTCGGGATAATTCAGAGGGACGAAAATTTAAATCAAATCAATTCCACTATGAAAACACATGTTTATCATGTATGGTAATATATATTTGTTTTTTTTTCGTAGCAATTGCTTACAATTCATGTATGTAAAGATCTTGTAAGACCAAAAGAACTAAAAAATTACTATATCAAAATCATATTTTCTCTAAAACATACCAAAAAATAAAAAGAAAAAAAAGAACACGCCAAATTAAGAGAAAAGAATAATATTTTGAAAATTTCAAGATACAAATAGTTGCCTAACAACTTCCTTAAAATTCCGAAAAATTAGACCCTATATTCAGAAATTTTGTTTAATTTCAACTCTATTTGTGAATTAAGGGGTGATAAGTCGATGGATAAGTAAAAAAATCGGTAACTTTTCCCTTTTTATACTAACTGAATTATGTATACATGTATTTGTGTGAGTGTGTGTGTATGTATACATAATTTATGATTGCAATCTTTGAAAAGAACATCAGTATTTATTGAAAAGTTAACTTCCAATCCATATCTGTTTATTATTTTATCCGATTACTATTATGAATTTCATATTTTACTAAGTACTTCATTTGGAAATAAGGCCGCGGTAGCCGTGTGGTATAGGTATCGGACCGTGGCTTGCCTTGTCACGAGTTCGAGCCAAGTACCACTAAAGACCCGCCGTGTAGGGCAGCGATGCACGTTAAATCTGTCGAGAGCTGAAACGTCCTCCCGTTGGTGTGGTGTGGTAGTTAGGAGAGGGGGGTGCCAGCTCAGGTGTCGTCCACGTCACTTGACCATGGTTCAAAATTACGTGGTCCGTCGCCAAAAGCCCTCGTGTAACTGAACAGTGCGACGTTAATATTCAATCAATCAATCACTCATTTGGAAATAAATTTATTGAATTCTAATAATTTCGAAAGGAAAATTAATCTTTTCACAAAAGAAACTTACCTACCTTCAATTGAAATTTAATTATTAAGTTATGAATTATAATTTATTTTTCTTTTTTTTCTCTGATTTTTTAGCGGAATGTAGTGAGCGGTATCATATATAATCAACACAATTCGCATATGGAGTTAATTATTTAAGTTTTATCTCCTTAGAAGAGAACGATAAACGAGACTTCATAAGTAAAATCCAAATTAGCATAACTCAGCATTATGGAAATATTCCCCGTTAGTTCTTAGAGTAAAATCAAATTATTCCACTTCGCGAGATAAAGCGTTCTACATTGTGCCAATAACAATGCACCGCTTTATAGATTTCGCGGAAGTAGAAAACGAAATCAATGAAATTAATGGTATTTTCTGAATAAATAATTATTTCGAAAATGTACTTTGCAAAACAAGTGAAGGTACTGCTGCAAGTGGCTGCTATATAATAAAGAAGATGAAGTAAAAATATATAAGATGTTAGTTTTTTAGCAATCACTTGCAATATTAATCCTTAGAAAGTTCATTTTCTATCAAATCCTTTCAAAAATTAAATGTCTAAATATTTATGAGCCATATGAAAGAAAGAAAGATTTAAATGCCGTATAGAGAAGAACTGTAAAGGAAACTGATCATTTTCATTTGTAAATTGATGAAAATGTGCGAAATCGAATCTGTTCTATATCCATTTAACGATACAATTGAATTGTGAGTGAACATTAAAAAGAAATACATATTATTTCAGTTCTCTGATTAATAATAAACTAACTGTCTTGGAAAAAAATTCATTAAGTTTTGTTTTAAAATATTTGAGTTAAATTATAAAAACAATATTTTTTTGCCGTAAATTTAAAATGGAACTTCTTTTACCCAGTCTGAAATTGTGCTTAGGATAAAACACCAATTGTGTTGTATGAAATATGGATTGTTAAATGATTTTATCTAAGTATAAGACTTTGATAAAACTTTCTATTAATATTAATATTACGATAAACTTAGTAACTCAATCTGATAGATAATTAAGATAATAAGTGCATATTAAGAGATAATGATTGCAGTTTCAAGTCTCTGAATTCCAGTTTTTGTTATACACTGCAAGAAAAATATTCAATATTTTTTTTTCCAAGAAGAATTCCATTTTCTTCAGAGCGTTATTTTTTATTACAAGAAAACTAGTTTTAATAAAGAAAAAAAAAGATAATTCAAGAAACCGAATTTAGAAAAAATTATAACATTATTTTTCCAAGTATTCGTAAAGTATAAATAATTGATACATGTAATTCTTTTTAATTTTCCAAGCAAACACTACACTCTCTACATGAAATTATTTATCGTTTTGTAGCACAGTATATCAAAATATTTGATATATGATAATTGTTGATAAATTGTTCCCTAATTTTTTTAATATTACATCCTGATAAATTTTGCCTTTACAAATATTTTTCTTCTAAAAAAATAGTAATAATTAAATAATAGATTTTGTAATATAATTAAATACGGAATAAAACAGAAATAGATAATGACATCTGCTTTTCACTTAATTATTTACAGCTTTAGTAGTAACATTCTTCACAAATTATTTAGCGCTTATTTTCATTTGATCAATAAATACTTATCTGAATATTTTTTGATAGATTTTAAGTAACACGAAGAAAAAATTTATTTTTTTATCTCATTTGCTTATATAACTGTTTTTTTTTTTCTATTATTTCTTTCTACAATTAGTAAATATACACTCTTTTGCAAAAAAAATAAATAGAAACACCAAGAAGAAGTTTTCCGATTGTTATAAAATTTCGTACGCAAAAACAGCATTATTTAACATGCAAATAATCAAATTTTAAAGACCAATGTACCTGAACTGCGGTCATAGCGCGCATTTCTGCTGAGCAACTTGCAAAGTTTAAAACCGGTAATAAAGGCTGAAAATTCATCTGTTTACTCTTCCATCGTTTTGATTCTCATAACAAAAACGAATGATGCCATCACGACGTTTTCTTTATAAACAACTGAATGACTTCGAACGTAGTCACATTGTCCAAATGTGTGAAGTGTTCAGCAATGAATTCAGCTTTATTTTTGAAGTAGATGACCATCGTCTTCGTATCTGGACGATAAGGGATAGCTGTCTCAATCATCCTTTGTTTTACAAAGACATGCAGCCATAACCCCTAGTCTGGTGGTGTGGGATGCTATCTCATACGACAACAGGTTATCTCTAGTCATCTTCCATGCTCCTTTAAAAACTCAACGATTTGTTGATATCATCCTGAGGCATGTTGTATTACCCTTCATGGCACGTCATCTGGAGGCCAGTTTCCAATAAGATGATGCCAGGCCCCATACCGTTCCTATGTACCTGGACTGATTTTGTACAGTTAATACTTTTCTATGGCCTTCAAGGTCACCAGACCTCTCTACAATCGAACATTTTTGGGACATGGTAGGGCATTAGATTCGAACCCCCTCTCCCAAAATATCACAGATCTGGAACAACAACTGAAGAGTGCCTGGCAGAATGTGACGTAGGATGGCGTTAGGAACCTGTATCACTCTTTACCGAGGTGTATGCAGTCGTATACCACCACCGGGGGTGGTTTCACAAACTACTTATTTGAACATTCAAGCTTTAATTGTGAGCCATAAATGAGCCTTATGGCCTTCATTTATTTTTAATCCTTTCACTATCTGTATATGAGTTGTACACATATTTAATTTCATTAAAACAAACACTTCATTCATGGTGCTTCCATTTTTTTGCAAATGAGTGTATTTCAGATATTAATAATATAAGAACAAATTATATTTAAATAAGATACTTCATGTATTTTACTTTTACAAAAAAATAAAACCCTTTAATAAGAAAAAACTAATCTGCTTATATTTTTTTCATTATATATGCTTTTGCTTCCTTTATATCAGTCGTCGCCTTTGCTATAAGAAACATAAAGGAATTCTCAATATGTTAAGAACAATTGTCAAAAATAGAATTCCAGAAGAATGTAACTGAC
>BMAV01024495.1:15747-29091 GCA_019973955.1 Trichonephila inaurata madagascariensis | reverse complement strand
GTTAAGAACAATTGTCAAAAATAGAATTCCAGAAGAATGTAACTGACAATATCGCGGATCTTGCCCAATAAAAATGAGTTGCTGAAAGACCTCATCTACTGATTGCCTAACATCATGTTCTAAGTGATAGTTCCTACGCGAAATGCATGATTAAATATGCAACAGTAGTTTTTTCAAGAGACTGATGATTGTCAACTCTTTAAGAAACAATTTAGTTGACGTTGTCAAGTTAATGGATGTGTTCTCCGCCTTAGATTGGCTGAGTGCCACCATATATTTCACGGTGACCAATAACGGTGAGAATACATTTTCTTTTTAGGGACCACGTAAAAGTTTTTACGTAACGGATCTGGAATTTTAAAAACTAGTACAAAATAAATTTCGGAGAACAAATTTAAAAGGTTTTTTTTTGTTGTTATAAGTTTTCTGTTATTATTATTCTTAATAATAAGTTACAGATAAGCCATGGTTGTTATTTTGTACAAAAAATTTTTTTGAACAGATGAATTAAAAATCGAATTCATAAAATATTTTTTGTATTGCCTTTTCACAAATTTCATTAAATATTTGAAGCATTTTCCTTATACGTCTACGTTAGTATTATGTACATTAATATTTTGTAATATATTCAGCAATTCAAATTTCCTCGAAAATATGAATGTTTTTTTCTTTGGCTAAGTTTTTTTAATCCTAGTAATATAAGCTTTATATAGTTGCATTTTCATATATCAATTATATGAATTTAGACTAGAGTTATTTTTTATTGTAAGAAAATTGGAAATTTGAAGCGTAATAGTTTAGACATCTTTAGACTTTTCATTTATAACTTGAAGTCATGATCGCCTTAAAGTAAAAAAAAAAATGTCATTTTGTTTGGCTTTGAATAACTAAACCTTAATAGAATATATACTTATGCAAGGAATGTGTATTTTTCTACAGATTAAGAAAATATGTCATGCTAATTCTAGTTTATCGATAAATTTTTACAGGAGTAGTTCTGAAATATTACTTTCTTTAAATAATAAATATCTTTATAAAAATAATTTAACCATTCAAATACTTCTTTCGGATGTATTCAAGTTTTATATGAATTATAAGTTGAACTTAAAAGGAGAAAAATTCTATTATTATTTTTTTTCTAATTTAATTAAATAAAGAAATTTAATAAGTTAAGATTTTCCGTGAAAATCATTACATTTAATACTTCCTGTGTTATGATATATAATTCATTTATAATTAATAATCTATGGTTTTAAAGTATTTAAATCTTTAGATATCGTTAATGCGTTATGCAACTCTCTGACTAATTGGTTATTGTAGAGAGAATATTTAACATCCAGCTGGCTAATATTTTAAATTGAAAAATCATATATGTTCTTCGATTAACTGTTAGTTAAACAAATCTCTAAAAGTATTACTAATAAAAATAAGTCCTTATGTACAACAAACATTTATTCCAAAAAAAAGAAAAAGAAGAATTTTACAGAAAACATTAGCAAAAACTATAGAAATATATTCGTATTTACATATTAAGAAATTATTGCTTTACTACGTATACATATTAATTTATATCATAGGATTATTTTTTATTCACATTCAGCCATTTAATTTTTAAAACAGAAGTTAAAATTATTATTCAAATCGTATCAAATCTCTCTTTAATTATCGCATGTTCACATGTTTCATTATTAATTAATATTTATAATTCGGTAATATATTAACTTTTATTTTGGAGGAACAGGCATATCTAAATAATACATTGCCTGATAACATAGTAATTCGGTTCAAATTGAAATTGCTGGAAAGGGTAGCTGTGTGGTCTTGGTCTTGATTTTATAACCAGCGTGGCTTCGGTCGGCCAATGAAGACCTGCTTTGTAGAGGTACTGATAGAAGTTAACTATTTAGCGGCTCAAAATTTTCACGTTGTTAACCTTTTAACTGTCATGCTCGAGATAATCTCGGACACAGCACTAGTGTTCGAAAATGTCACGCCCGAGTATTACTCGGGGTATTTTTTTTTTAGTGTATCGTATTGCTTTACCCGAATACATATCGGAAGACGTTTATTTCGGCTTCATCTCTTTGTCAAACCCGACTGATTCTCGGGAAAAGTTAATGTGCACTCAATTCAATAGATGGCAGCACTTTACTGAAGACTTCAAAGGTTAGAGGTTAGAAATTCTTTGGTTCAAAAAAATTTGACAATTTGTGTAACCAAATCATCAAAATAACTTGACAGTTAAAGGGTTAAGATGCAGAAGTTTGAAAGGTGAAATGCCAGCTAAAGTGGAGTCCACGGCACTTGATTAAGATTCAAAATCCCGAAGTGTCAATTGCTACTACCCCTCTTGTGCTTTCAAAGTATTACATTAATAAGCAATGAGTCAATCATGAAACATCTATTTTAAATCATGAAAGAATTATAAAATAAATTCCAATTAAAGTTAGATTAAATTTTAAACATTTTTGTAGACACAAGTGACTTTTACAGAATCAATGAGCATATATTGAACTACATTAAAGAATTAAATGAGAAGAAAAATTTTATATTGCAGGATTATTAATACCTCGTAAATATTGCTCACAAATGCTTACACAGAAAAAGAAAATATTTATTTTATATAGCATTAGCATCCCTCCATTGTACGATAGTGTTGTGAATACTAGAACTTTTTTAGTAAATGATTACTATGTTTTCTATGATTCTCTTGCGGCTTTTATAAATGTTCAGAATTTCTAGCGAGGTTGCGAAATTAATAGGAAATTTTTCCTGGAAAGATTTTAAATTCATGACAGCATGATGGAAAACCTTCATCTTTACGATATTTCAACTTTTGAAGTACAGTGGATGATGGATGTAGAATTATATCTAAGATGAATTAGTTGAAGGCATGAAGCACGAAATCGTTTGCGTCTTTTTTCACGTCTGTGCAAAAGAAATGATTTACTTTGAATTGAACTTCGAATGCTAGAGACGAACATAGTTCGAGGATATTTCACGACAAAGAACCTAATATTCTCTTAATTTGGATAGATGTGTTTTCCACACCGAAATTTTATTTTGAACAATATTAGCTGTTGTATTTTACGTAATTGTAGTTTTTAATGTAACAGTCGGAGATCCATTTTACGGACCTCTACTTTATGAATTTCTCTATTTTGCGAAACTTATCCTGGAACCAAGAACACACATACACTCTCTTTTTGATTTTCTTCATTAAATAACCTTCAAATAACGAAAGGTATTTTCTATGTAACAAACGTTTTCTTTTGTGATTCAATTTTTTCTCCCGCCTCGCTATTTTTAAAATACTTTTTGGCATTTCAAATTATTCTCTCTTTTAACATTTTATGGTGATCAATGACCTTGAACTGGTTTTACCAGGGACCTAACTCACCTAGAGAAATAAAATTTCAATAATGCTGAGCATTTCACTCTTTCAAACTAAGGCAATCAAACAAAATTAACAGACTTAATAGGTAATTAAATTTAACAGTGCATGTGGTAACGCATGTGTGTGTTTAAAATTACCAATTGTAAAGTAACGTATGTTTAAAATTACTTGTAGGCCAACAATTAGAAAATTTCATTAAATTTCATTAGTTTTAACTTAAAACTGTTCTTTTTAAGTTGAATATTTAAGATATTTAAGAACAATGTTTTGTTTTTCTCTTGCTTTCCTTGTAGATTTTCTTTTAAAATAAATAAATACTAATTTACAAAAAATAATGTGAATAATTACATTTTTTAAAATAACATAAATCTTTATAGAGTTTAAAATTTTTGTTTTACGTCGTTCTGTAATATATACTGAAATATGAATCTCTTTTTAACGAATTTTCGACATTACGATTTTTTTTTTTTTTTTAAAAATTTAATTACTTCGATAAAAAAAAAACAACGTCTTTCTGTATTTACTTTTAAGAGAATGATATTAAAAGCTTTACTAAGGACATAATTATAAATAAATAGCTTTATTTATTATTAAGTTTCCATTACTTTCTTTAATCATGAGACAATATTTCTTATAATATAGTTCCTTTTATATATATTTCGAGCTTTATTATTCCTTAAAACAATTTAGTCCCATTGTTAATACATGAAGTAATTATTTAACTGCTATAAAAATATACAAAGTAATCAATTGCTTGAGTTGAAATAATTATGCTGAATGAGTATTTTAAATATTCATAATTTAACTTTAGTGAATTATAAAGAGAGTATATATAAATATATTAGAGTATATGAAATATATTAGAGTCATCTTCGCACAATGCGGTGTGGCCGCTGTAGCCAAGTGGTATGGGTATCGGATCGTGGCTGATTCGAGCCCAGTACCACTAAAAACCCTCCGTGTAGGGCAGCGATGCACACTAAATCTGTCGAGAGCTGAAACGTCCTCCCGTTGGTGTGGTGTGGTTGTTAGGAGAAGGGGGTGCCAGCTCAGGTGTCGTCCACGTCACTTGACCATGATTCAAAATTACGTGGTCCGTCGCCAAAAGCTCTCGTGTAGCTGAACAGTGTGACGTTAATATTCACACACTCAGTCGTGCAATGTGGTATAGAAGCTATTGTTTCACAAGAGTACTACAGGTTACAGGTCTCAAAGATTAACATCGAAACCATGACATCTTCATTGGGCATTAGATGCTTGGAAAATAGCCGTCTGGAATGATGACTCTATACTTACGTTGATGCATGCTCATGCTTGCTTACGATTTCAGTGTAAACCCTATGAATAAAAGGGTATTTCTTGATAATAGAGCCGTTCTTCAAACTGGTCTGAGTGGTATTCTTGTTTAAAAATTGGCACGTGCGTGTAAAATCCTCCATTGCAAAATCAGCGTTATAAAATATCTATACTGACTACGTGATCCCGTTAATGTGTCTTCAGCATCCCATTGGACGCAACATGCTTTAAAAAGGCAATTGACGAATTTTACCTAATGGCTCGATAAACACTGCAGAAATCGATATTGTAAATCATGTAATCATGCCTTCTAAAATGTATCCTATAAAATTAGCCACTTATACAATAATTAAAGGTGTTAAATTGTTCATAAATATGCATTTTACAATTTGATCACATTCACTGTTCCTTATACTGGGTGTTTTTTAAGGAAAATTATCGTAGTATAGGTATTCCGAAAATGTGGTTAAAATATTTAATTCTTTTTCAATACTATGGACTATATTTGTTTATTGCATTTTCTATAATTATTATATAATATTCTTTATAGTACGCTTATATAATTATAAATAAGACTTTCTAATGCTTTGACATGAAGTCTTAATTAACCAAAGATATATATTTGTTACGTCACCCTATAATTACCTTTCAACTGTACTTATAATCATAAGCCAATTTATTTAGGTAACACTCGTTTAAAAATAAAAACATGTATATTATACAAAAAATAAACTTTAAATCAATATTTAAAAAAGCATTTTTTCTTCATTATTTTCTTTATTACACTGAACTCAATAAGAAAGCAATGGGTTTTAAAGCAAAATATATTATCACGTCCTTCTTAGCTTAATACCGAATTGAGTTTAATCAACTACTTTTTTTCATACTTTACGATAACCGTTAACATACTTTCAGTGGAATGTTTTCAAAAACTCCATTGCTCTTTACATAATGATTCTTCTCATTTTCTTCTTTTTTTTCCGAGAAATAAAGTTCGTAAAGGAACGTTAACACCTTAATCGGGAAGTTTTTGGTTAAGAAAGGAAAATATGCAGAACTTACCTAAGCTCAAAACTTTCGAAAGGAGGGTGAGGTCCGTTAGAATTTATATTTGTTTTGGATATCACAAAATATCAAACTTCGTTTGGGTAGCAACTGTTTTTGCGTTTAAGTTTTAGTTTTTACCACCCTAATAATGAAACAGAAACATCTCTTATTTTTGAGAAAACACCCATTTTAATGGGTAGTAAATTAAACAAAAAAAGGGATAAATTAAAACTATTTTAATCCAGGGCATTAAAAGACAAAAAGGTAATAATAAGGTGACCATTTTTTTTTACAATGGAAAGGAGGACGAAAAATTTAAGAAAAAAATTGCAATTGAAATATATGAAACTTTTAATTAATTCGAACAAAATTACGCTAATTACGCTTACATTCCTTTTAATTATTTTCTTAAACAAGTATTTTTATATTGACTGATTTTTTTTTTCTCTTTTCTGTCAACATATCATTTTCTATCATTCGGAAATTTCGGGGCAAAAAATATCCTTCATGCTTAACTCTACGGTAAGCACTGTAGCTAAAATATTAACATTCAATATTGACTTCTCACTAGTCTAAAAATCATTATCAATCGAAAAAACTCTTTCAACTGCTGCATTAATTCCAGTGTTGTACAATGTAAATTCAACAAGAATAACTGAATTTTGATATGGAATGAATTCCTTTTTGAAATGGTTAAATATTTCTACCCATCTTTTATCAATTTCACATGCAGATTTTTCCATTGTTTTAATTTATCAAAATTTAAATATACATTCAGTACTCTATTTTCTTCAAACAGACAATTGTTATAGATTTTAATATCAGGCCTTTCTTCTTCGATAAAAATCAACACAATTTCCTATATCTACCCAATTTACTAAATATGAAGTCAAAAAACATCGTTGAAAATTGTTATTTCTTGTGATATTTGTTTCAGACCATTCTTCGACATTTTGGAAACATCTTCGGTTCATCTCTGAATACAGACATGAAGAGATCAGTTTTAAAATATTGAAAAGGAGGATATGTAGGAGGACACTTTTCTAGAAATGACAGAAATTAAGAAAGGAGGACGGTTGGTCACCTTAGTACTAAGAAATATGTAAGGTAGTAATTTACATAATGAAACTGTTGAATATAATATTAAGGTAATAATATAATATAATATTAATAATATAATATAATATTAAGGTAATAATATAATATAATATTAAGGTAATAATATAATATAATATTAACAATATAATATAATATTAAGGTATAATATATAATATTCGGAACCATGATTTTGCAAACGCGCATAAATGGATAATATCTATGATACTTAGTGTCACTTAGAATACAAAACGTATGTAAAATTGTTGTAAGAATATTATTTTAATAAAAAATTATTAAAGTACAATATTTTAATTATAAAAATGAACATAGAATGACCAATTTTCGAAACATTCTTTTATGAAAAATGATTCTATTATAATAATATTTTGTCTGCATATAGCTCAGACCTCTGTACAGAAGCTGAACTACAATTTGTGAAATATACAACTTAGAAGTATATTTATCCAAATTTTACTACAATAGAGGAGAGAAATTTTAAGAAAAAAACGCCGATAATTATTTCGATTCGTAGTAACTCTGAAAATAATGTGACTTTTTCAAAAATCCTAGTTCAGACTCTCTGGAGAAGTCTTTACTTTATATGAGCACACACACACACACAAAATATTATTATTATAGAAGAAGGATAACGTTTTGAAAAAAGTTAATAAGTTATTTTAAGTTAATTTTTTGCCAAAATATTGCATTTTAATAATTTTTTTTCTCATAATGTCCTTAAAATCATTTTATTCATGTATTCTAATCTAAGTGACACTAAATATCAAAATATATTATTTATGCGCTTTTTTAAAATCACTGTTCCGAAAGTAGTCGGATACCTTGAATACTGTTTTAGACTTAATCTTGGCAACTAATGTCATTAAATAGAATAGAAGTTTGTTAGTCAAAAGAGAACGGTTGCCTCTAATTGGTACCAACTTTTAATTCCATCGTCAAAAGGTATGGATTGAACAGGTATTTCACATTTTACAGAATTGTATTATTCTTGATAGTAAAATAAAATTAAAATATGTAATTCTAATACAATTAATAGTATTTTGAATTCAAAGTAAAATTAATAATATTTTGAATAATAATTCAAATATTATTTCGAGTTCAAAGTAAAATTAACAATATTTTAAAAAATAATTCAAATATTATTTTGAATTCAAAGTAAAATTCAAAATAAAATTCTAAATAAGTTCACAATTTAAAGCAATAGTATTAAAATTAGCATTCCTGTTTGATTTAATTTTACCAAACTTTATAAATGCCTTGAATATGACTTTAAACTTTTGGCATACTTTATATCTTGTTATTTTGTTTTTACTAATGTTATTGTTTAATTTTACAAAAATTAAAATTTATTACGAAATTTGTCTAGTAATTTTAATAGGCTTAATTCAACTTGATACTGATCAGTATTGATTATTTAATGAAAAATTTGAAAAAATTTGTCTATTTTAAATATTTCAATTTGAGACACTTAAACATGTTATTTTTCTAAATGTCACTTTTTTCAGCTCCGATATGAGAGATAATATCCATTAAAGTGTGAAGTAACTTTCCCTTTTAAAATTAAGGTTTTGTATCATTTTTAATAAAATACTTGCAGAAATACTCTAGAAATTTATAGCCTCAATTTTCATGTATTTGAAATGTATTTATTATTTTGTCTTAAAAAATAGCACATGCATATATAGTAGCAAATATCTCAGCTATTGAAAATAGGAAATGAATGTCAATTCCCTTTGCTTCTGGCATAGGAGATAATATCCCTTAAAATTTGAAGTAGCTTTTTTATTTTAAAATCAAGGTTTTGAATAATTTCTAACAAATACTTACAGGAATATTCTAGGTATATATAGCCTCGATTTAAACTTATTTAGCAAATATTTTATGTTATTTTTTCTTAGAAAACAACATATAGTTGCAACTATCTTATTTATTAAAAAAAAGTACGTGAGATGAATTTCATTCAATTTTTGTGGTCCTGTATAAATATGATATTAGGATGTAGATATACAAGTAACTGAAGGGAAAAAAACAAGTAACATAGTGGGACTAACTCAAATAGCACTTTTCAATAAGAAATAATCAAGAATATCTAACCAAGTATTATTGGAAGGAATTTCTTATTTTCTCCATTTTTAAACTACCGAATATTTACATCGTATAAAATTTGATGGCCCCCTCGCTAATCAGCAATTTCTAGAATATATAGCAATAGAGCAAAGTTAATTTTTTAAAAAAAAAATGTAATTTGTCTTTCTAAAGTTCTGATACAAACAAGGGAATGATTTGAAAAGCTCAATTATTCTAATAAATCAGTTATGATAAATAAACAGGGCCTTATTGTGTTTAATTTTATACAAATGATATGTTAATATGTTAAGTAAATAACGCTGAACCAAGTATATAAGTAACAATGAGTTAGAGTATGAATTACATAAACAGGAAATGAAAAGTAAAAGTCCGTTCTGAGTAAATTATATTCTTTGTAGTTAAGACAAAATTTTGGCTTCTTACACATCACCTACGAAGACTGTAAATTGCAATTGACTGAAAAATTATTTAAATCTGCTATATGAATATGATTCATTTGGTTGAAGAACTTACAAAAACTAGTTTAAAAAGGTTCCTTATAAATATTTTAGATGAATTTACATATGATTATTAATTACAAAAATAAATATTGAAATTATTGTTGTACGAAACAATTTTAACATGACATGTTACATTCTCAAATATGTAAAAAAAAAAATAAATTGTTCGAAATTTTAGCAAAATAAAAGAATAATCTGACAGCGATTTAACAGAGAGGAAGACATGTAATATAGTAAAAGTAAATCTACTTGTGAAGCACAGCGTCTCTTAGATTTTTCAATGCAAAACTATACAAATAATTTTAAAAGCTTAATTTTTAAAAAAATCTCAATTTTCACTGCCTTTAAAATTTCAAATAACTTTCTTGATTTTTAAGATAATAACTTATGTGCAAATGAAAATTATATTTTTAGATGCGATTTAAACGATGAAAAATTCTTTCAGTTTTTAATATTAAACTCTGCGTAAATCAATACAAATATTACTTTAAAATAGTATTCTAATCCGGAAAATAAAATAGGAAAATGTTCAATGCTGAAACGACTATTTAATGCAGAAATGTAATATCAGATCTTATGCCTAACAATGCAGCATTGGGAGTAAAATAGTTTTATTTTACATAAATACTTAAAGATATACGCCCATGTAATCCTTTTTCTCTTTTAAGCTTTACTATAAAGTTATTGAAGCTTTTAATACGTCATTATTAGGTTGTAACATATGAAATATCTGATTTCCACCAGTGCGTTTTTGAGACTTTTTTTCTAGTAAGACTTTTTGATATATGTATGTATTATATATCATTTTAAAGCCAAAACCTTGACTTATCTCATTTGATAAGTTTTAATTACAATATTGTAATTTTTCTATAATTTTATATGTTTAATCATAGTATAAATTCTTGAGATTTTAGAGTATTATTTTTGTATGATTGGAAGATTTGTTATGCTGCAGCAGCTGCTCAAAATATTTATGTCGTATTTGGAGAGACACTCAGTAAACGAACGTACCATTCGACAATGGTACGACAAGTTCTAGTTTGGTGACAAGAGTCTCACAAATGAAAACCAAATCAGGTCGGAGACAGTTGTGGACAACGAAGTCCCTACGAACAATAGTTTAACAAAATATCCCGGTAATACTGTTAGACTATGCAGAAACACTAGGTCATTTCCCGCTTATAAAATGATTAGCAAAGCTAAAAAAATGGATAAATGGGTTCCTCGTGAATTGAATGAGTAAACGTATATACATTGAACAAATAAATAAATAAACGTTTTCAAATATCTTCTGCACTTTTTCTTCGCAACCAAAACTATCCGTTTCTGAATCGAATTGTGATGTGGGACGAAAAGTGGATTCTGCACAATTGGCGACGTTTAGAGAAGTGGCTGGATGCTGAAAAAGCTCTACAACACTTCACGAAACCAAAACTCCATCAAAAAGAAGGCTATGGTGACTGTTTGGTTGTCCTCGACCAATTTGACCCACCATAGCTCTCTAAAACCATCACCGCGGATACGTTTTGCAATGAAATCGACGAAATGCACCAGAAACTTGTACATAAACGGCCAACAATGGTCAATTGGAAAGGTCGAATTCTTCTCTATGATAATGCTAAACCACATGTTTCAAGGATCATTCGTCAATAGTTGCAGGCGTTAAGCAACGAAACTCTAGACCTCTCATCTTATTCACCTGACTTCTCACCAAGTACTGATTATCATTTCTTCAAACATCTGGATAACCTTCTACGGGAGAAATGCTTCAGAAATCCATTCCAAACACGGCATTCAGAACTGCTGAATTTTCTGATACCGGCATAGGGGAAAACTTCCTTCCCTTTGTCCAAAGTGTGTAGAAAGTAATGGTCCTTATTTTGATTAGTAAGGTTTGTTCTATAAAAAAGCTATACTTATTTAAAATAGACCGTAAAAAGCGGACATTTCGTATGTTACTACCTAATAAGTAATAAGATTTATTTCTCTCTCTCTCATTTATAAGCAAAAAGATTAGACAAATCTTTTTTAAATTATTCAGTATTATAACATTCTTAAGATTTGTAAATTTGCTGACAGCTTTCATAATTACACAGAGCATGAGAGACAGATAATTAAAAAAAATCATGACTTGCACAGAAAAAGTTCCCAGCATTGAGTATAAATTAATATGCATTTCTGAATATAAAGAGTGATTCCAAATTTACGCAAATGACTTTGACGTTAAAGAATGCTATTTTGAAAAGTGTGAAAATTACTTTCCTCATGTATATTTATGAGCTGCATGAATTATTTTAGTTTAGAAATATCCGTAATGAATTCTCTCATTAAAGGCCTTAGTAATTCATAATATAATACATTCATGTTTTTGTTTTTAAACGTCGCAAAAGTTTTTTCTAAACTGTTCAAACACGCATAAACGCTTGTTGCTAAGCCTCACGGTGTTTCAGATACCCTGGAACTAAAATAGTTTTGACAATCTCATTAGTTACTGAATTAATATGGCTATTCAGCGCCCATCAAATTTAATTTTTATGATGTGTTTGTTTTAATTTATCTGATGTAAGATCCTATTAAACTACTCGTATATTATTATTCCTGAATTAATTAAGATATAGAGAAGTGTAAATCTATTTACGCTCAATAAATGGTTAAATTTTCAGCCAAGTGTTCTCTTTGACAGCGAACTGCTTTGAAATTTGGAAAATTTAAAATAAATATTAGGTTATTCGTTTATCTTAATTTACATACGTATGTGTATGAAAATCAATTACACAAACTATTACGCATTAGAATGGTAGAATTTAAAACTCTAAAAAGTTATAGAGATTTATGACAATTTTGAATTGTATTCCTAAATTATACAGAATTTCAAAGGTTTTTTTGGCTCCCGGAGGAAAAAATACAGTAGCTGTTATCAAAAGAATTTATAAGTTCTAATTATATTTAATTATAACTGCAAGCAATACAATTGAAAAAGCTATATATTCAAAAAAAATTAAGCATTTTGATTATAATTATTTATTAGAACTTCAATAACGTGCTTTAAAAAGTTATTACTTATCGTAATATCACATTTAATAGCGAAAAATGTATTTATTTATGCTCTTTAGACACTTACTCATTTCTAATGGGCTAAGGATTGATGTTTTACTATGGGCCCAATTCATAAAGTCACATGAAAGAAACAAACACGTGTTTTCCATTGAATTCAAAACAAACATTAAACTAATTGTACTTGTTGTTCTAATTGTAAAAATTAAATAAAATTTCAAATTTCGTATTTGGGTAAAGATGTTTAAATGTTAGGAAAAAAATTTCTTCAAAAAGATTTTTTTTTAAATTAAAAAAAATCATATTTTATGTTTATACTTTTAAATAAAATGCATTTTGTTTTCATATGTACTTTTTAAGAGAAAGTTTCTGCAAAGAGCAAAACTTGTCAACATCGGAGCGCGTAAACTAATTAGCTGGAAACATTAGATAGTTTTTATCGAGTGACTATGATGTCGCATGAGTTTTTGAATTGATTGGTTAGAATTACGTGGCTTTCACTATCATGTGACTATGATGTCACATGAATTGAGCCCAATGCAAACCTAGTACATTCCCCGTAAGCTGGTAACTCTTTTTAGTGCGGAACCATGTAAAGGTGGATACCAACTTCCACAAGTAATTTTGACATCCTGTTTTTTCCCCAGAGGGAAGCACCTAAGCTGACGATGCAAGCCTGTACTAGGATTTAATTTTGCCGAGAGCATCCAAGCCAAACAGACGCTCTCAAGATCTTTTGTATGCCGTATAGTCATACGATATGGTCGCTGACGATTTTCTGCATCATGAAACTCCACCGACTTGGGCCAAGGTCGAACCCGTATTTTTGGGTGCAGAAGGCCAACG